>SKCR01042674.1:0-56662 GCA_019454045.1 Zanthoxylum bungeanum
CAGCTTCGATCGACGTGGCACCTCTCTTTCGTCGGTTTGCAGATTATGGATAAGATGATAAGGTGACACGTGGCAGATTGGTTGGGCTTCAATTATTGTGACACGTGGCGGCTTCTGATTGGTCGATGAGATTCTTATCCGCCACGTGTCAGATAAGGATTAGAGATTCAATGACGTGGCGGTGACGTGGCGATGACGTGGCGACACGTGGCAAAGTGACTATCGGCACCATAGATTATGACACGTGGCACGCTGTGATTGGTTGATGATGATGTGGCGATGACGTGGCAGTTTGACTCGGTCAACCTGGTGATGTGGATGATGACGTGGCAATGACGTGGAGTGACATATGGCGACACGTGGCGATGGCGACTGTCGGCACCGTAGGATGATGACACGTGGCACGACGCATGTTAGCAGATCAAACTGTGATGGTGACACGTGAAACGGCGCATGTTAGCAATGTCAAACTTTTCTCAGATTCTGATTTGTGGACCTGGCGCATGTTAGCAATGTCAAACTTGTTCTCAGATTCTGATTTGTGGACCCGGCGCATGTTAGCACTGTTCGGCGCATGTTAGACGTCGCGACGCTAAAGGTCTTGGCGTCGCGACGCGGAAAATTACAAAATGCCATTTTCTTCCAATTTTCACTGTTTTGGCCCAAATCACCTTCAGAGTGTCCTGAAACTTTATTTATCTACAAAATAACGCAAACAACATCAAATATTCTCAAAACTCAAGAAACTATAGAAAATATTAGGTTAAATGAGTGGGAATAGTGATAGATTTACCACTCATCAATAGCCTCTTCACTTCTTCAACAGAAGGTTCACCGAGTCCAGCCCGACTCCAAATCACATGAAGCCCGGCCAAAATCCTCCAGCTATTCAGGCTCAGTTGACAAGGGGCAATCTACATCTCGGCCAGCATCCAGGCGAAATAGCGTTGCATCGGCAACCGGAGTCCACACTCCAAGAAAGCCGGAAGAAGTGCCACCGAACCCTCGTCCGGTTGACTAGCACGGTCCATTAGACCGGGGACTTCAAGAGCGATATCTATCGGAATGTCATATCGCTTCCGGAGCAGTGCTAGGTCATCTTCAGTTATTTTGGATGGCCAATCCATATCCAAAGCCGAGCAGTCAAAATCACACGGCTCTGGTCATTTCGAGGTTTTCTCTGATGGTAAGTATCTTGTTCAATTTCAGAATGGGTGGGGGTAGTGTCGAGGTCCTCTATGCTGGTGCCCCTGAGCCCGAGGAGAGCTCTTCAACAGGAGGGGTCGGAGGTCTAGCAGGGTTTGCAGAGGAATACCTGGTGTCAGACATCTCTGACATCTGAGAAATAGAAGAAAAATGGGGGAGGTCAGTCTACAGCTAATTTCTAAAGTTAGAGCCCGTGGGTCTAAATGCCCTAACGATATCCATCAAACCATAAATCTCTCCTAGCGACATCGAGCTAAACAAAAAACAGACCTATAAGTCTCTAAATCCCAAAAATCGAGACATGCTTCACAAAAAAAAAAAAACAACAAACAAAACAGGATTCGCAACTCATGAAAAAGCAAAGCAAAAAGGACGGTCTGAAAACTTACTTGTTTCTTTCGAAAAGATGAAAGTTTGCTCGTTGTGATCCGGTTGTTTCTTCAAGTTCACTGGTCACAGTTGGGAAGGAGGAGTCTCACTTAGGGAATCGAAGTGGTCGTAAAAGAAAGCAACAGTGTTTACTCCATTTTGATATAATCTGTTCGGGCGTTTGTGGCCGTTGGATTGAACGAAAGCGTCAGATATGTGCCACGTGTCTTCTTTTAAAATGATCTTCCAAATTAAATGGACGGATGAGATTGGACGTCCTTTAGCGGTCAGATTGTTCACTTTTTAGTGGGGGGACGACGGACGTTTGACAAGTGGCAGGCTTCCGTTGAACCCTAGAAGTGATCTGATGGGCATTTAAAAGGATGTGATGGTTGCGCGTCTCGAGGGGCAAAATTACAGAAGGGCAATGAGGGGATTTCACCTCTGTAGGAAGAAAGTCAGGCCGAACACCTGAGTCAGACCGATCAGGATGTAAATGTGGTCCTACAAAATTTCTCCTTAGAAGATCGACTATCATTTCATCAACCATACCACTCTTATATAGTTCCCGGCACCCACTTGTATAACTCGTTGGAACCGAGAACTAGGGGACAAATGTTGATGGTTTTTCAGGTCCTATGTTATTTAAGGAGTACGGCAGGGGTAAAAAGGTAAATTCCCTTCTTGGTCATGATCATTAATATCGACCCGACCACATGAGTAATGGCCGAACACTTGAGTTCGAATGACCGAGCAATTATCAGATCGGCAGAAGCATTCTCAGTTCAAATGACCATTATGACCGACCTCATGAAGACCGAGCATGTGCAAGACATGCTCCGGAAGATAAGATAACCTACTACTCTTACGGATAGATGACAATTATCCTACTTTCATGGGGTAAACTGATGAGTGTTGGACAAAATGACCCATAGCGTCACTATTTGCACAGATCATTGTGTTGTTGTAGCAAATTAACTATGTGACAAGGAAATTGCACTCTCATCATTTGTGATTAGATCACCATAGATATATAAATGAAGAGAGGTCCCTATGATTAGTTCCTGGACTGAGAATGATATGAGACAGTATCAGTCCCCGAAGGTTTAATCATTAAATATCCCTAGCCGGAGTATTATCGAGACTGGACGTCGATAATGCGGAATAGGCTAGTATTGCACTTGTGTGCGTTGAGGGCACAACGACATAGTTCTCATATATATAAGTATCGGATACTTATGCAAGTGCGATAGGAGGTCGTGTTACACCGATGGTACGGGAAACAGCTTCGCTCTGGATAGACCCCCTCGGAATCCCATTGGTATTATGACTATGTGTCTATGGGAGTCCGACATCAGGGTAGGTGTATTTGGTCTTAACCTGAGACTTGCACCGCTAATCCTTACGACAATCAATATACTTTGGTTGAGGTCGTCTAGGACTCTAACCGGTTCTGTGTACGCCAATACTGGGTATATTGAGAATCGTAGAGTATTGGTGTGATGTCAAGACGGAAGTATCACTCCAGTCATAGTGGAGATGATGTCACGCAGGATATGGTATTAGTGCTCTTGAGTGATGCGCATTCAATCGTGGATATTATGACCAGGTCATGAATATCCGATTATAGAGACTAGTTACCAGACATCCGACATGTGCTTCGGACGGGGCAGACACTTATCCAGCCCCAGCCCTAGCACGTGACTATCTGATACTAGACCGACATACGAAATACTTGGTATACTACGCTTGATACAGATCTTAATATTCTTAGATGGATATGTCCGAGAATTGGGTAGACTTGGTGCTATGCTAGGAGTCGACCTTGTCTCGTAAATCGGTAGAACGTAGTACTTGGTACGTACGTGATTCGGATACTCCGACTACCGTATTTACTACCAACTTATCCGGGGATCTCATGGGTCGCTTCCCGATAATCCACCGATGACGCACAACTCGCACTCTTGAATAATCTGGGATTATATAGAAGTGAGAGAAAATTAATCTGGGATTAATAACGGAGATATTTTATCTAGGATAAAATATCGTCTAAAAAGAGAGAACGATTAATTCGGAATTAATCGATTGAATTAATATATTCGATATATTAAATGAAATTAGATTTCGACGCGGAATTAAAATTAGATTTTAATTCGGGCGAACGAATTAATTTAGAATTAATTCGTTAGCGACGTGAACAGTGAATTCACTAGGCGTAATCATTTAATTACGACGCAACGGAAAGTTCGTTAATTTGGAATTAGCGAACCCGAGCCCGAGTGTGATTGCGAGCGCATTCGTATTTCGAATTCGAGTGCGGCACGCAAGTCACATCAAGCGTCAAATCAAATGTCACTTTGAGTGATATGATTGATTGATTGATTGATTGAAAGACAACTAATCACTTTGAGTGATGGTAGTTGTTGCAATAGTAATAGTTGTTGGAAAGCTTTTTCTTTGACTTTTTGAAAGCCAAATTGTGTATATCCTTTAATATATTTTAGAAAATATATAAGGTAATTATTTTACACTTTCAACACAACTAATACACAACTTTATCTCTCTCATTTCTCTCAAAAAGGCTCACGCCCAAACTGCCAACATGGACTGGTTTTGAACCAGAATGGCGTGACTTAAAGGGAAGCAAGAGTGGATTTTCATGGTGAAAATCCAAGTGCTAGCACACTTACGAGTCTTGCGAAGGTGGTAGGGAGGTTCACCCATGAGCCGGGATCCATTCGACGAAGCTCGGAGCTCCGTTTCGCAGCTCAAAATAGAAACTGTCAAGGCAGTGGACTGCACAGCTTGGGCGTGAATGGCAGTGAGCAAGTGGCTTCATTCGTCTTCAAATCGACTCAACCGATCGATGTGAGTATTCCGCTACCTCCTCCGTTGATGTTTTCACACATGATTTTCATCATCGCTTGTTTGATCTTGGGACCTAGAATAAACCTAACAATGGCATCAGAGCCTTAGGTTCAAGCATGAAAAATGTAGGGCTTAAAATTGGGTATTTTGTATTTGAGCATGATTTAATGAAATTGGATGATTGAGCATGCTTAGTATATGTTAAATTGAAGATTGATTTGATCAATTTCAAGAAAAGTGTTTAGAACATTTTTCCCCAAAAATTACCCCTTGGCCGAATGTGAAATTGATTTTGGTAATTTGGAATTTTTTGATTTTGATTCATTGGATGAGTTAGAATCATATAGGATAATGTTAATTTGAATCAATTGGATTGGATTTGGAATTGAACATAAAATCCCCAAATGTAATCACCTTGGCCGAATGTACTTAAGCCTTTAATGTCTTGGATTTTTGATTTTATGAACATTGGATGTGTATGAAATCATTCGGGAAGTTAATACGTTGTCGATTGTGAAATTAATCGGATTGAATTCAAATCGGACAAAATAACCTTCCTTGGCCGAGACTTAGAAGCATGTAATATGGGTTTGATTTTCATTAATGTGTTGGACATGTGATGATGATGATGAGCATGATTAATTGGACTAATTTGATGTTTTGGAAATGTTGATTTAGGTGATTAATCATATAATACACTTTAGGTAATTAAATTGCTAAATTGGATTTATGTGATTTAATTATTTAAGGCCTTGAAATTGGATTTGGGCTATTAAAGTTGTTATGGGCTTATTGGGCTTGATTTTATCAAGTTGGGTTTAGGCCAAATGGATTGGATCCAATTGGGCCCAAAACCACTTCCGTTAAGCCCAAATGCGACTAATGAACCTTTAAAGTTTAAATTGGGCCTAATGGGCCAAGATTGATTTATGGGCTTATGGGGTAAATCCCGGATTGGACTTTGGTTATCGGTTTGACCCGAGTTGACCAAAAGTCCACGCCTTAAGAAATCAATTAAAAGCCCATTGGACTTGAATTGAATTGACGTTGGACGTTAATCGGGCTTTGAGACCCGTAGCGATTAAATTTGGAATTTAAGTCGTAAAAGGTTCATTAAATAAAAGTGTAATATTTAATTTGGAATTGAATAGTGAATTAGTATTAAATACATGTTAAATTGGATTTAATGATGTAGTTTAATTTAATTCAATAATTCGTACTTTAAGTACTTATTCGCAAAAACGAGTTTGACTCGAGCAAAATCAAATCGTTGTTTGAACATTGGATGATCACTTAATTATCAGATTAATTAATTTGATTAGATTGATTGATAGCATGCTTTTGTGTGAATACGTGGTTGATGAATGAATAATGTATATCGGATGGATATTAGCAGGGTGGAGCAATTTTAGAATTGTTGTAATAATTCGATTTATTAAATTGGACCTGCGTGTCCAGCCTTATCACCTCTATTCTCTTTGTATTCTCTTCTCACCTATTCCCCTCAATGTATATGAGGTTTCTTTAGAAGTGTAGTGTAACGGGTAGAAGTAGTACAAGTGCTAGCTTGAGTGAGAAATGGAGAGATTTGATCTAGGATCAATGTAAAGTATCCATCCGCATATCATTATTATTTTATTTCATATGCACTTTATTATGTGTTTAGAATGCATGTTTAAGGGTGTATGATGATGAGACCTTAACAAAGATAATTAAATTGGTAGCCAATTTGCACGCGAAAAGCCCTCATCAATATATCATGCGTCTTTTCCTTCCATTGAGTGATTCTTACTCAAGATCCTAGATTGGCATGGGTTGTTGGCCAAAGTCAAGCCCTTGTCCGTCGAAGATGTGTTTGAATCACGAAGCTTTGTTCCATATTGGTGTCATGTCCAAGTTGTGGTTTGTTGGCCAAAGTCAAGACCACTTCTTGTCCATCGACATTGATTACGAAGCTTCCATGGTCAATGGGTCCGCGCTTGACTGGGATCATTAGGTTTGTTGTGCCAAAGCCAAGGCCTAGTTGATTCAGAGGAAAAAGGTTAGGATATATATTGGATATATAGGCATATATGAGATATATGTTTCGGACTTGGATGTCCACCTACTGGATCTAGGAGTTGGATGAGATCCAATTGATCTTCGAGATCTACCTAGTTAATTACCATACAATTTGTTGGCCAAAGTCAAGATTGTGTGATATTTAACGGGATCCTAGCCCACTAGGAAACACGGTTTCCCGAGTACGAGTACTGACAGAGGGTTAGAGGCTCGCCGAAAAATAGTGGGAGGCAAGAATTGAATTTGCAATATTCGTTCAATTACTCGCCATACGCGCTCAAACAAATATCATTCGTCGTAATTTTAAATATTAGTTGGACTAATATTTAAATTGTTGTTTTAAAAATATATATATAGTTGGACTATATACAAACTCATTCAATATATAGTTGATTTTATAATTGGATTATAGTAATCAATATAATTGAATTAAAATGATAGTTGATTTTATAATTGGATTATAGTAATCAATATTAAAATTATAATTGATTAAATAATTGGATTATTGTAATCATTATAATAAATAGTACCTTATTAAATTGATTAAATAGTTGGACTATTAAAATCATGAAAGAATTGAAAAGTTGAATATTTAAATATTATAATCCTTGGATTAAATATTTTAAATGATTTAATTTTCAAATTGGGAATTAAATTTCAGGATGGTCCTGGAAATAAATAATAAGTTATTCTATTTGATAAAATAACCTATTATGCCTAAGCCCAGAATCAAGCAAATAAGTAGAGCGTAATCTTTGGAAGACTTATGTGATGATGACTTTAGTGCTTAATTCATTATACTTGACATAAATCTATGTTTAGATTTAAGAAGTATTAAAATTGCAATTAATAATTCTTGGAGAATTAAATGATCAATCTCAAGGAGATAAAGTCAAACTTTGCAATTAGGCTAGTAGCGCAAGGCGCACCTTACTTCAATATTCTAGAAACCCAAGGCTTGGCCAAAGGCTTCTGAAATATTGGAAAGGGCAAAGGAAAAATCATTATGATCTTCTGGGAAGATAAAGGACATATCCCAAAGTGACTGTCGTTTGGAAATGGCAGACACGAAGGAAATAAAGAAAGGGCGAGGCTCTGACTTTAAAAATATTTGTCAAAGTTATGTTCACTACTAGTATTAAAATTAGATTTTAAATACTTAGTGTGGTACATAAAATGTTTGTATTGATGTTCAGAATCTGCTATGAGCAGGATACTGACTTCAAGCTGAGATTGCTCTACGAATCGGAAACGGGACGAAAGTCGTTGTTTCGACTGTAAATACCTATGTTTAGGAACTACCCTTCGGGTGTGTACTTAAATTAGGAACTGTTATAATGTAACTACTTGGACTAGTAACATTATCTCTATATCAGTGTTTGATCCGTTGCGGATAAACCTTTATATTCTAGAACACTAAAGTGTTTCATTATATAAAGATGATACTGAGATAAACACATTAGATGTGAAAAACAGTATTTATATTTTGAATATAATTAAAATCTCAAACATATAAAATGACAAATAAATAGCTCAAATTGATTTGATCAATAGAGACTTATTTGTGGCATTGTCGTCTGGGACACAATTAAACATGACTCGTATATCCACACTTTTGAAGAGTGGGTACTTGGACTGATTTGACTAATCAAATAAAGTCTACGAATCTAGTTTATTAGGTAAAGCACCTAAAATACTATTTACTTGGTAATAGTGTGAAAGCCACCGATCTGTTAGCCCTATTCATTGTGAAGATAGTGGGCCCATATCTAGCAAGGCTAGATGTGAACATGAATATTTCGTGACCTTAACGGATGTGGCATCACATTATGGTTATGTGTTTCTGTTGAAAACACAAATCGGAAACTTTTAGGGTTTCGACACGAAGTAGACAAACAGATCGGCCATAGTATTATACCGTCGCGGTAAGACCGTAATGAAAATGCTTAAGCATTAAGTTTCATACATACATGAAAGAGTATGGTATTCTTTCATATGAGGACTCCTCCTCGACACGTTAGACGGTGTGTCCGAACTAAAACCGAATTTTGTTGGACATGATAAGGTTTATCACGAGTCGCTCTGAGCTACTGTTTCCTTCAATAGGATATGTATTAACAGTGCAAAACTTATTTAGAATAAGGTTCCATGAAAATCTGTTTGACAGAATTCATATTGGATATGAAAGGGAAAGAAACAGGGTTTCACACTCCTGATAATTTGGGTATGCCAGGCATAATGTTTGGATGATACCAAAACTAAGACCCAAATTGGATAAGTGCCAATATAGGTTATCCTAAGGGAAACCATGAGTATAGTACTTGTAAATCTCACATGAGAACAATGTGATTGTTGCTCACCATGCGGTTTTTCCTGAGAGGAATACCGATATGCAGTGGTCAGTGGGAGGATAGTGATACTCGATGAAAATCGGAGTAATACTGTTCAAGGCACGAAGTCCTTAATGGAACATAAATATTTCATCTATGATGAATTTACACCATTAATCTTCAAATACACAAGAAACTAGTAGATCGGATAGAGTCAGAAAACAACCTAGGGTATGGGTTTCTGATCTAACCTCATAAAGATGTCAATCTTATGGAGGTATACCAACCGACTACGTTTGAGGAAGTGATACAAGGTATCGACTTCCTACTATGGCAAAGTGCCATGAGTCCGAAATGGATTCCATGTATACAACTATGTTTGGATACTAGTTGTTGTACCACAAGGCATTGTGCCTATTGGTACATTAAACGTCTTCAGGGAAGACATACATGGAAGGCAACATACCAACGTACAAAGCTGGGCTTTTGACAGAAAGGTATCGTTATCAACATTGTGTTAATAACGGTTCAACCTTTTACATGTTGCCATGGTAAATCCATTTTGAAAATGCTTGTTGATAACTGCGTATTTCATTTATGAAATGTGTCAGTTACATATCAAAATCGCTTTCCTGAAAATGAAACCTTTTGGAGGATGTTTACAACATCCTGACGATTTTGTATAACCGACAAACAAGGTTTGCGGGTTATTCGATCCATGTTTGGATTGAAGCAAGCATAAGGTTCTTGGAACTGACGTTTTGAAGTAATCATAATGGTTTATGATTTGACTCAAAACGAAATAATTCTTGTGTATATATGGAGGTTAGTGGGAGCGCACTGACAATGAATGTCATGTATAAAATAATGATAATATATGTCATTTCATGGAAATGAAATTCCCATAAAACTATTGTTGAAAGCTTGGCTTTCATAGACATTCTTTCAATAGAAATTCTCCGTAGAATTCTGGGGAGTAACAACCTTTATTCGAGGAATAAAGATCTACTGGGATAGATTTGGAGTTTGTTAACACTCTCTGGGAAATTGTACATTTAAAATGTACATAACCTGGTGTCTCATACGCTTTGAGCATATGGAGTCACAATCAGGACAATCCAAGTGATAGTCATTGGATTGAAGTTAAGAACATCTGTTAGTATCTCAGAGAACTAAAGATGCTGTCATAAACTATAGAGAATGAGAACTTGAAGTGATTGGGATCACTGCTGCAAGTTTCCAAACTATTAAATACTGGGGTACTATAAAGTTTGAATAACGGGACAGTGAGCAGGAAATTTCCGAGCAAGATAACTGTTACCGAATAAACAACAAATGCGGATTATTGCTGCAGCTGAGGCAGCAATAGAAGTCATTTGGGTCGAAAATAAATCTAATTAGATTAGATATAGTTCTTTTAGCGGCTGAGCTAGGCGTCAGCACAGACTAAGGAATTAAAAGTCTCATCAACGATCCAGATATATACTTCTATATTCATCTGATTCGTTCGGATCATACATCGTGGCGATGTGATGATCGTGTAAATCGCGTCAGACGATAATCAAGCAAATCCGCTGACGAAAACCATTCCTCAGCAATTTGAGCGAACCGTACATAGTTCGGGTGTGGGACACTTGAGTGACTGGCTATGTGCCAAGTGGGAGATTGTTGGACCAAATGACCCATAGTGTCACTATTTGCACAGATCATTGTGTTGTTGTAGCAAATTAACTATATGACAAGGAAATTGCACTCTAATCATTTGTGATTAGATCACCATAGATATATAAATGAAGAGAGGTCCCTATGATTAGTTCCTGGACTGAGAATGATATGAGACAGTATCAGTCCCCGAAGGATTAATCATTAAATATCCCTAGCCGGAGTATTATCGAGACTGGACGTCGATAATGCGGAATAGGCTAGTATTGCACTTGTGTGCGTTGTGAGGGAACAACGACATAGTTCTCATATATATAAGTATTGGATACTTATGCAAGTGCGATAGGAGGTCGCGTTTCACCGATGGTACGGGAAACAGCTTCGCTCTGGATAGACCCCCTCGGAATCCCATTGGTATTATGACTATGTGTCTATGGGAGTCCGACATCAGGGTAGGTGTATTTGGTCTTAACCTGAGACTTGCACCGCTAATCCTTACGACAATCAATATACTTTGGTTGAGGTCGTCTAGGACTCTAACCGGTTCTGTGTACGCCAATACTGGGTATATTGAGAATCGTAGAGTATTGGGTGTGATGTCAAGACGGAAGTATCACTCCAGTCATAGTGGAGATGATGTCACGCAGGATATGGTATTAGTGCTCTTGAGTGATGCGCATCCAATCGTGATATTATGACCAGGTCATGAATATCTGATTATAGAGATTAGTTACCAGACATCCGACATGTGCTTCGGACGGGGCAGACACTTATCCAGCCCCAGCCCTAGCACGTGACTATCCGATACTAGACCGACATACGAAATACTTGGTATACTACGCTTGATACAGATCTTAATATTCTTAGATGGATATGTCCGGAGATTGGGTAGACTTGGTGCTATGCTAGGAGTCGACCTTGTCTCGTAAATCGGTAGAACGTAGTACTTGGTACGTACGTGATTCGGATACTCCGACGACCGTATTTACTACCAACTTATCCGGGGATCTCATGGGTCGCTTCCCGATAATCCATCGATGACGCACAACTCGCACTCTTGAATAATCTGGGATTATAGAAGGGAGAGAAAATTAATCTGGGATTAATAACGGAGATATTTTATCTAGGATAAAATATCGTCTAAAGAGAGAGAACGATTAATTCGGAATTAATCGATTGAATTAATATATTCGATATATTAAATGAAATTAGATTTCGACGCGGAATTAAAATTAGATTTTAATTCGGGCGAACGAATTAATTTAGAATTAATTCGTTAGCGACGTGAACAGTGAATTCGCTAGGCGTAATCATTTAATTACGACGCAACGGAAAGTTCGTTAATTTGGAATTAGCGAACCCGAGCCCGAGTGTGATTGCGAGCGCATTCGTATTTCGAATTCGAGTGCGGCGACGCAAGTCACATCAAGCGTCAAATCATTCGTCACATCAAGCGTCAAATCAAATGTCACTTTGAGTGATATGATTGATTGATGTGATTGATTGATTGATTGAAAGACAACTAATCACTTTGAGTGATGGTAGTTGTTGCAATAGTAATAGTTGTTGGAAAGCTTTTTCTTTGACTTTTTGAAAGCCAAATTGTGTATATCCTTAATATATTTTAGAAAATATATAAGGTAATTATTTTACACTTTCAACACAACTAATCACACACTTATCTCTCCTCATTTCTCTCAAAAAGGCTCACGCCCAAACTGCCAAACATGGACTGGTTTTGAACCAGAAATGGCGTGACTTAAAGGGAAGCAAGAGTGGATTTTCATGGTGAAAATCCAAGTGCTAGCACACTTACGAGTCTTGCGAAGGTGGTAGGGAGGTTCACCCATGAGCCGGGATCCATTCGACGAAGCTCGGAGCTCCGTTTCGCAGCTCAAAATCAGAAACTGTGAAGGCAGTGGACTGCACAGCTTGGGCGTGATTGGCAGTGAGCAAAGTGGCTTCATTCGTCTTCAAATCGACTCAACCGATCGATGTGAGTATTCTGCTACCTCCGTTGATGTGAAAGTAGTTTTAAATTAGGAATCCTTATGAGAAAAGAAAATTGTCTCAACTAGGAAATTCTTGTAGGAGAAAGAATCTGATTTCTACACTATTATAAATAGGAGAGTAGAGTGTGCGTAGGAGGTATCAGAATCAATATCAAGATCATTACGATCAGACTTGTAAAACACAAGAGATATCAGAGAGCATATCTCAGTAATAAAAAATTTATTCGCTTGTGTCCATGGACGTAGGTTGGATCTGATCCGCCGAACCACGTTAAATCTCCTTGTTGATTGGTGTATTTATCTGTTTTTTGCCAAAGTTGCTTTTGGTTCCCCCATAACTAGAGGTGGGCGCGGTTCAGTTTGGTTCGGTTTTTGCTAAAAACCGAACCAAATCATATTTTACGGTCCGGTTTTTTACCTCTCAAACCAAACCATTAAATAACGGTTTGGTTCAGATTGAAAATTTTTTAAACCAGCGGTTTACAGATTGGTTCAGTTCGGTTTACGGATTATTCTACTTAAAAAAAAATCCATCCACTTAAGTGAAGATAAAAAAAAAAAAACTAGTCTAGCGAACAAATAGTATGAAGTGCTACGGTGTAAGTTGTGACTCCAGAGAACACATGCACTCAATAGAGGATTGAAAAATGAGGCACAATTAATTCTTGTATTTTTTAAAAATTACCTTGAATAATGATGCTATCATCGTTCTAATTAAGAGACAAATCCAACAGTTTACTTTCAAGAATAAACCATAAAACAAAAAATTTAAGAATAAAATTATTAACAAATAAATTTAAGAATAAAAGTATTAACAAAAAATATATTAACAAAAAATTAAGAAGAAAAGTATTAACATACTAATAAAATGAAAACATAAAGTAAAATTAAAAGAAAATGCAAATCTTTTTATAAAAATATATAATTTTTTAATTATAACGGTTCGGTTCGGTTTAACAGGTGCGGTTCGGTTTAACATCTGAACCGAACCGTAAACCGTTTGGGGTGGGCCAATCCGAACCGCAAACCGAACCGTTAGAAAAAAAACCGTAAATTTGGTCCGGTTTGGTTCGGTTTGCGGTTTGGTTCGGTTCGGTCGGTTTTTTTGCCCACCCCTACCATAACCGAACAAATTCACTATCGAGGGAGGATTGTCTCAGGAGTAATATTCCCATATCGCCCTGAGACTAAAATCAGCCGTCAACACGGATCAATAACAACCAACATCCAATGTTTCTTGCATACAAAAAATTTATCATTTGCAATATTATATATTTTTAATAAACTAAAATTACATATTCAATTTAAATCTACAACTTACATTTTACAATATAGAAATAAGATAAGTTATTTTTGTTCGACCGACTCTATTAGAGCTCCAAGTATTTTCACATTTTCCTCACAATTGTAGGTACTCTAAGCTGATAAATTTTATGGATCTGCAAATCAGAATTTCTTAGGCAAATTTCGATTCTTTAATTTATCAAATAGAAGCCTATAATATAGGATATAAGAAAAAATTAACCGGCCGATCTCAGTTATATATTGCAATAACATAAACTTAGTATAAGAGATCACCTCATATAAATCTTTATGACACTAACTGATATTTGTTCCATTCTGCAAAATTGATCAATATCTTCTTTACCAATATACATCATGTTAAAGCTAGATGAAAATATTTGAGGATCAATATGCAATAACATGAGTCAGTCTGTTTACATAATTTATTTATTTATTTACAAATACAAACACAGTTTTTACAATATGATGCATCTCTGGGATCGATACATCATGAGATCTAATCTTTGATATTGATCGCGATTTTATAAATTTAGTATGCAAGCGCTCGTGTCGCTTAAGTAATATAATGACTATTAGTCGGATATCGAACACACAATGACTTAATATTTCTCTTATTAATACTAAGACTAACTTATTTACTTAAACTAAAATATTGAGAAAGAGAGTTGATTTATCGAAATTTAATAGAAATTAAATAAAATACAAATAACGGACCTTGAAAGTCTTATAGATAGAAGAACCGAGGATTGCAACTTCAACTAAATATGCACGCAGTGAGTTCAAATATTTTTCATTCAATTGGGTTCTCGTTACTAATTATTATCCTAGAACACTAAATTATTCACAAGCCTCTTTCGATGGTCGTGTAAATATATTCAGAATAAATCAATTAACTTAATATCTATGTTAATTAAATAAAATCAAATTCATTAAGGTCTGGTTCTAATCTTTGTTACGTATTCCCTTTAGGTATATGCTTATCCTACATGAAAATCTATTCAACGAATAAGATCACGAGCTATTATTCCCACGGCTAACCCAAATTCTCTCCTTCGAGTTCTTAAGGATTTACAAAGTTTATTCTATTGTTGGCCAAACAAATGAAATATGCGTTCAAGCACAGAGAATAATAAATAATCAATAACAACCCAAATGAATAAAAATATGAAATTAAATTAATTAAACAAGCTCAAGAACCATTACAACCCTAGATTTAATGAATTACCTACTCATAATACGCAATAAAAATAAGCTAATTATTATTTCAAGCCATGAACACGTAAAAGATAAATTAGAGAGTGAAGGGAAGAAAGAACTCTCATTGGCGGTCTTCGTCTTCAAACTCTAACACCGGGGAAAGCTCTTGTTCTTTACTTGCTCTAGGGGTTCTTCTATGCTCTGGAGGCTCCAAAATATGTCATGAGACTTCTCTTTTAGGTTTTGAGACGAACTTATGCTTCTATAGGAGGCCTATGAGATGTTTCTTGATAAAAAATCAGATTCATGATAAATTGGGGATAAATTTCATATGTCGCGACAGAAACCTCAAATTGGCGCGTCACGATGCTTAATGGGCAACGTCGTAACGCTCCTATCAAATTGTAATATGCCTTAATTTTGTTCTTTTGCGCGTCTCGACATGCATTCAGCGCCGGGACGCGGTATTGACTCTGAAATAAATCCTGATTTATTCTGATCTTGCCGTTATCATCCCTCGTTGATTCCGTTGAGTCGTGATATCATTTCAACCTGCAAAACACACCCAAAATACATCAATTCGCCCATAAAGCTCGAATGTCACTCACAAAACATTAAGATAAAGGGGGCGGAAAATATGTATATTTTAACCGCTCATAAGATACCTAATATTTATAAGAGATAACATTGGTTAAGCTTATTTAAATATTAAAACTTAAAATATTAATAATTAATTACCTCACTATCATATGTAATAACAAACTGTTTAGGCCAAGAGACAATTGACCCAACAACATCCCTCACAAGTACAAGCTCATCACGGACAGGCCGAGGTAAAATGATATATTTTTTTGGATCGCAATTTCAAAGGACACACGTATATCAGTGACTACAATTGAATTTGCCATGAGCCACTATGTTATATGATCATTGCCCACCACCAATTTATTTATAAGGAGTATTCTACAATAAAAAATATATATATATATATATTTTAATATAATAATATTATTGAAAATGCAGTATGAGTATTTGAACTTACCTTTGACAATTAACTTTTCAATTGCCATATTTTGATCATCTCTTACAACTTGCTCTGAACAACTTTCTTTATCAGATTGTGGAGGAACTGGTTGGAATTTACAAGACATTTTCTTTAGTAATTCATCTTTAAATTCTTTCATTTTTTGGAGAAGATCATTTCCACTTTCTCGACAATAATATCATCAAAGTTCATTGTTATGGATTTACGTTTAGCCCTGCCAAAGAATGATGTTTTTGTCACCCATTGACAATCACAGGCAACGTAACTTAGACTCATCCCGGATGATCTGGCTTTTCTAAAGCTCTATTCAAAATGTCCTCACCAGGTTCAAATGAAATTTCTCCACTCCTAACTTGTTTCTTTAATTCAACCTGCAATAAGAAATTTAGTATTTGTTTTCTATATATAAGAATCTTACTAATTACAAACTTTAATATTTATATACTCACAAATTTTTCAGCCATCGCTTTAATATGCTCATATCTAAATTCACCATCTTTTGTTTGTCGTCCACGAATCCATTGTCTTCGCTTGGAACGGGATCATAATTACCAGTTTCTTATTATTACGAAATATAAACAATCTATTCATATAAACATATAATGTGAATTGAAATAAATAAAAGAATAATACAAGATAAAGGCAATAATATTTCTTCCTCCAATACATCATATAAACATATAACCATATATTCATTGCAAGTCTACACAATTAAATCATTATAAATTAACATTAAAATTTATATAAATATTGAATAGTATATGACTAAGCTTAAAATCTTTTGACTATAAAACATGACTAACCTTAAAATCTTTTGATTTTCTGTAATGAACAAATTCATCCCATTATTTTTGAGGAATAGATCCCCATTTACGGCTTGTTGGTGGATGCATAAGAAGTTCAAGTTCAAGTAAGTGCTTCTTTACATATGATGTGACCTTATACTTCAATGCTTTTCCAAGTTTTGTTAAATTTCATCATAATATATCTCTTTCTATCATCACCAACATTATTTTTTTCCTAAATTCAGATAAAAAAAATTATCAAATCAGTAACTTATGTACTTATGAAGAAATTGTACACTAGAATACAAAGCAATATGTACCCTAACACACGCCCATAACTTGTCTTTAACTTGGGCAATTCTTTCCAACTTCTATACGTAATTGAAACTAAAGACCATGCCTAAACACCCACCATACTACTTAAATTTGCTCGCATCTTTCCTATTGCTTGTCCTTTGTGGTTAAAACTAACATGAAACTTCTAGCCACTACTTGCACCCTTCACAATTTGAGGCATCAAAGTTGGTCTTTTTTTCATGAGGATTATTAGAAGAATCCATTTCCTGCACAGTAAAAAGACTCAATATGAAGACCTGTCCAAATCTCCAATGGCATTGAAATAACTGTTAGAGTGTATGCCCCAAAATCAGTTATGGATGTAATGGTTTAAGGCATAATATTTGTAATATAGTTTATTATTTATTAATAAAAGGCATTTGTTAACTACACATTATTACATCCATATTTTATGTGTATGTCCTGAGATATTATAACAGATGAATATCGTTAATCCAAAAAGACGTTTGCGATTATGAGAGTCAACGATATTTATATATGTCTCAAATTAAGTTCTTGGTAACAGGACAATAATATATCACTTGACCAATATTGTTGTGTGTTGCCTAAATTGACATATGATGTTAATAGAATGGATGATGAGTCTCATATCATAAGGACACAGACAATAGATGTTTCATTAGTATAATGAAATATCGAACACGACCACAGAAACGTAAGATCACATGATAATATTATCTAAGGTCATTGATCTTCGTAATAATACATTAGTGTCATCATATCCTCTGACTTGAGATCATATGATGACTTGTGCGATAGTACTTTTGGTTCACTAGTATATCCTCATTCGACTATCCACGTCCTTTGAATAAATACTAGATGGCCTTGAGCATTTAACGTACGAAGTCATGTATGCTTCAAGATGGGATCTGATAGCTTTGATAATAAAAGAGATGTTTCAAGTAAACTCAAAGTTGTGGATATAAGTCTTTGGCCAAAACAGTAGATATCTTAGAGATATCAAATCCACAAGATAAAGTTTAAAGATATATCGAGTATAAGGATTTGACCTTACCATGATCCAGACTCGATAAGAAACATAAATATCGGAAGAAATGAGATGACATGCTCGAAGTGTATTCTAACAGGTTCATATGTTTTCCCACTTCATTCATCGACTATGGGTCATGGCTTGCTGCTAGGTGATTACCCATGGTCTGTGGAATATCATAGAGATGAAATATTAAAGAGTTAATATTATTCCACTACTACTCGATAATGAACCTAGGACGGTCGTACAATATAGTTCTCGTCTATATTACAAATTCGAGGATGTTTATTAAAAGTTAATAAATGATTATTTTGGCATTTCCTAATTGGATTAGGATATTCGAGATATTTTGGAAATATTAATTTGATTAATAAATTCAAAATATAAAATAAGATTTAATTGTTAATTAAATATTTGATATTTATATTAAATAAATTAAATGTAATATTAATTAATTGTTAATTAAAATTAAGTAAGTTAAATTAATTAATTAATAGTTAATTAATTAATATGACAAAATAATATTTAATCTATTATGCTTTAATTTAGTGGGCTAGCACTCAAATTAATTAGAGTCCTATTTAAGATTAAATAGGGAAGTCTTTATTTAATTAGGATTCCTAATTTGATTAAATATCCTAATTTTATTTTGGAAAGAACATTTAAGAGACCAAATTTGATTTGGAGAGATATTTGTTTAACATTATTGTATTGAGATACAATTAAAACTTCTTGTACAAGTTGAAAGGCAAAACTTCTTATACAAGTTGAAAGACAAAACTTCTTGTACAAGTTGAAAGGCAAAACTTCTTGTTCAAGTTGAAGGAAAAACTTCTATATATATAGATTAAGCGAAAATAGTTTTTCAAGAATTTTTATCTCTCTATTGGAATAGTTCCAATTTATTCCTAAAGACTTCAAACATCCTAGAAAAGAAAAGGGTTTCTTTTGTTCTCAATAGTGGGAGCGTTTTGTTCGTAGAGGAGCGCTAGTGTGCCAACTAGAGGTGCAACACTTGGTGCACTACTAAAAGGGAAAAATCAAGGAGGATGTTCAAAAGGCTCGAGAAAAATAATAAGCACACCAATGTATGTTTTATTATTAGTAAATTTTATTTATCTTGATAAATAAAATATTTATTGCATGCATGTTAAATTAATATAGATTAATTTAAATAATATATTGTTTACATCAACAACAACATAACCACGATCCTTAAAGTGGTTTTGAAAGAAAATTTTAAATTTCAGTCACATGGATGCTTTCGCGCTATCCCCAAAACCTTACAGTGGTATCAGAGCTTTGATGTTATGTCATTTTCATGAAAAAAATTAAAGCATGTATATGAGATCCTAATGAGAGCTGTTCGGTTAGGCTATTATTGTATGTTGATAAAATTGTTATTTTTGGCTGAACAATTTTTTGGAGACACTAAACATATAGACTAACGACTCTGTAAAATTTCAACTCAATCGGAATTCGGAAAGGTCATCTGCTACGTGAAATAATCTGTTGGACAGAACCTGAAAATTCAGGATGGCAGACTCCGCAGGACCAATTTGTAAAATTCTGAAAGTTTTAGGAATTTATTGCAAATACCCAAAACGATCAGAGGTGAAATTGTAATTTCTGAAATTACAAATATTTTACAAAATTTCCAGAAATAAAATTTGAGTATGATTAGAATTCTATTTTCATTAAAATTATTTTTGGAAAGAATTCTAATAGAAATTGAGTTATTGCTAGTTTTGAACTAAATAACTTCTTAGGAAGTTAAACCCATATATAAATTTTAATTGGATTAAAATTAAATCACAACAAGAATCCTAATACAACTTTGATTATATCTCTTAATTATTTAATATGATTAAAATATTAATTGATAATCAAAGTATAATCTTTTAAAAGTTTCAAGATTAGTAATAGGATTATTCAAGTCAGGAAAGCCTAAGACCTTCTCGAACAAAGAGGTACTCAAGAGAACTCTGTGACCAAGGCGATAAGAGCCTAAGAAGGTATGGACTTAAGTGGTCACGCCGGACCCCCCTCATCTTCTGAGAGTTTTCTCTAGTTACCGAATTGTGAAGGATTGTCTTAAACCAAATGGAACAGTCTTATTAAAGCCTTAATAAAAGATTAGGATCCCCTCATCTAGAGCCAAACATAAAAGTCATGTGCTTAATGTGCTTGTGCACGATGAAAGTATAAGATACAAAGACATCAAGATGCACCAAAAGAAAAGACCTAATTCATATAAGATATGAATAATTATATAATCCCCAAGATTTAATATTAAGCATTAACCTTCCAACACAATCAAATAGTCCACTGAATATATTTTGGTAATCCCAAAACCCATTAGGTGAGAGACCCTTATATGTTTAAGTACTATTTGACTTGTTCGTATATGTAGCCTAATGATTGCAAACCCAAAACCCATTAGGTGAGGGCCAATCACATGTGTTACGTGACAAAAGGTGTTGGGCCTAGCTTAACTATTGAAGATGTCAAAACCCATTAGGTGAGACATTGTTCGCTAGAGGTGGAAATGTCGAGCCTTGTATAGAGATACAAACAAAAGGAGTTTTGACTCATTGTAAATGAAGTGCCAAAACCCATTAGGTGAGGCATGACATTAACAATGAGAACTCGATGTCCCACTAGAAATATATCCAATAATATTTCCGTTTTTCGCATAGGAGAGTGTGGAGTTCGAGTAAAATTAGTGGGAGCAATATTATTTAAAAGACCTTAAATTTTGTTAAATACTTATTACAAAATTATTAACAAACTTGTGTTTTCAACAGAGTACGTGATACAAAATGAATCCACTAACATCAATACTTGACAAAGATAAACTCATTGGCCCCAATTTCCTAGATTGGCGTCGTAAGCTCAAGATTGTCTTGGATTACAAACGTCTTTATTATGTTCTCGATATGAAAAATCCTGATCCTATTAATGATGATACCCCTGATGAAGAGGTCGTTACTTTCTATAACTGGAAAATGATGAGCTTAAAGTAAGAAGCTACATCAAAGCCTCTATGAGCCCAACCATACAAGAGCAATATGAGAGGGTGAACTCTTCGATGGAAATCATGGAACACCTACAAGAGTTGTATGGTGAAAGTAGTGAAACTGCTAGATATGATGTAACTAGCAAGTTATTCGGGATAAAGATGAAGGATGGGACTCCAGTCTCTGATCATGTGCTCCAAATGATCAAATTGATTGATCAAACATATATATTTGATCTAGGACTAACGTTCAAGGTTAAGGTGGATTTGATCCTACAGTCTTTGACTCCCTCCTTCAAAGGCTTCATTTCCAACTTCAATATGAATAAGTTGATTAGATCAACTAAGTCACTTAGTGAGCTTCATGGCTCATTAAAGACCTATGAAAAGGTTGAAAACATCTTGAAGGTTGATGGAAATGATAAATGGGCCGTTCTTGCTATCTTTGGTCCTCACAAGGGTAAGAAAAATGGAAAGGGCAAGAAACAAGTCTTTAAGAAATCTAAGCCCACTGGAGGCATATCGAAGAAAAATAAGGAAAAGAAGGCCCAAGATGAGTGCTTCTATTGCAAGAAGAAAGGATATTGGAAGAGGAATTGTCCTCAATACCTTGCGAGCTTGAAAAAGCAAAAGGAAGGTACGTTCTCATTCTTTGTTATTGAAATGGATCTTGGAATAAGTTCCATATCTCATTCATGGATTTTAGATTCTGCTGCGACCTCACATATTTGTATGTCTCCACAGATTCTAAAGATTAGGAGGTTACTTAAGGAATGAGAAGTGGTCATGAAAGTTGGAAATGAAGAACTTGTCTCTGCAACCACCGTAGGGGCGTGTCAACTTCCTATGCCATCAAGACATTTAATTTTATTAGATAAATTTTTACATTTTCCTAGTGCAATAAGGAACATTGTTCCTATTCCAGTATTGACAAAATGTAATTATGAATTTCATTTTATCAATGAGAAATGCAATATTTATTATCTGAATAAATTTGTTGGTGTTGCACTAAAAGAAAATGGATTGTATGTCTTGGAAATGAATGAGAACCATAACAAAGAATTAAATACATTAAAAACGAAAATACCGATAGATAATCCTAATTCAAGATTCTTTTTGCACTTAAGATTAGGTCATATTGGAGATAAAAGAATTTCACAATTGGAGAAGGAAGGCTTACTTCCTTCGTTAGGTTTAGAACCTTATCTAACTTGTGAATCATGTCTCAAAGGAAAAATGACCAAATCACCTTTTGTAGGACAAAACGAAAGAGCCAAAGAAACCTTGGAACTCATACATACTGATGTATGTGGCCCACTTAGTATAATGGCTAAAGGTGGTTTTCAATACTTCGTTACTTTCACTGACGATTGTTCAAGATTTGGGTATTTGTACATAATAAAACATAAGTCAGAAACTTTTGAAAAGTTCAAAGAGTTTAAGAATGAAGTAGAAAACCAATTAGGAAAAAGTATTAAAAATCTACGATCTGATCGTGGAGGAGAATACTTAAGTACCAAATTTCAAGATTATCTCAAGGAATATGGAATAATGTCACATGTAATACATTCTTACACACCTCAGCATAACGGTGTCTCTGAAAAGAGAAATCTTACCCTATTGGATATGGTACGTTCCATGATGAGTTTTGTTGATATACCGACGTCATTTTAGGGATATGCTCTCCAAACAGACTTGCATGTTCTAAATAGAGTTCCAACCAAATCCGCTCCCAAAACCCCATATGAGATATGGTATGGGAAACGTCCTAATTTAGGATATTTGAAGATTTGGGGTAGTCCATCTTATGTAAGGAAAGTCTTTACAGAAAAGCTACACTCAAGACATGAAAAAGCTCAATTCATAGGATATCCGAAGGATTCGATGAGATACTACATCTACATTCCCTCTGATCACAAGATAGTGGTTAGTAGGAATGCTACCTTCCTTGAGGACTGTTTGGTTCAAGAGGGAAGTACTAGGAAAGAAGTGGACCTAGATGAGGAAGTCTCTCAAGAAGAGGATTATGGAAAACGAATTGACTCACCTCAGAAAGAACCAGAACAAGTAGAACAAGAAGCACATCAAGAAACACAACCGCTTCGTAGATCAATTAGGGAATCTAGCATGCCATTGAGATATACCCTAGTCAATCAACAAGATTTTGAATCTTTTATGATTGGTAAAACGATTCATATTGATGACCCAAGAAACTACGAAGAAGTAATGTCTGACATTGACTCTTCTAGATGGCTTGAAGCTATGAATCTGAAATGGAATCCATGTATTCCAATCAAGTATGGAAACTAGTTGATCCTCCTGAAGGAATTTGTCCTATTGGGTGTAAATGGGTCTTCAAGAGAAAGATTGGAAAAGATGGAAAAGTAGAGACTTATAAAGCTAGACTAGTGGCAAAAGGATATACTCAGAAACAATGAGTTGATTATGAGGAGACCTTTTCGCCAGTAGCTATGCTAAAATCCATTAGAATTCTCTTAGCTATAGTAGCTTACTTTGACTATGAGATTTGGAAAATTGATGTAAAAATAGTTTTTCTAAATGGATTTCTGGAGGAAGAAATTTATATGAAACAGCCAGAAGGTTTTACATCTAAATATGATAGTCACAAAGTATGTAAGTTGCAAAGATCTATATATGGTCTAAAGCAAGCATCTAGGGGTTGGAATCTACGATTTGATGATGCGATCAAAACGTTTGGTTTCATAAAAAATGTGGATGAGCCCCCAGTGTTTACAAAAAGGTCAGTAGAAGCGCCATAATGTTCTTAATATCATATGTGGATGACATATTACTATTGAGAAATGATGTCGCTATGATGACTTTAGTCAAAGTATGATTATCCAAAACATTCTCAATGAAAGACTTGGGAGAAGCAACCTACATTCTTGGCATAAGAATCTATAAAGATGGATCAAGAAGAATGATTGGTTTGTCCCAAAGTTTGTACATAGAAAAGGTGCTCAACAGATTCAATATGTTGGACTCTAAGAGAGGTTTGTTGCCTTGTAGGAATGTAATTCATCTATCTAGATCGATGAGTCCCAAAACACCTCAAGAAAGAGCACGCATGAGTCAAGTACCATATGCTTCTGCCATAGGTAGTCTCATGTATGCCATGCTATATACAAGACCAGATATTGCATTTTCTGTTAGTATAACAAGCAGATTCCAGTCCGATCCAAGAGAAAATCATTGGATAGCAGTCAAGGTAATCCTCAAGTACTTAAGAATAACTAAGGATATGATACTGACTTACAGATCACCAGAACTGAAAGTGGAAGGGTTTATCAGACTTTCAGAAATATACTGATGATTATAAGTCAGCCTCTGGATTCGTGTTCTTATGTAATGGAGGAGCAATCAGTTGGAAGAGCGCTAAGCAATCCACTATTGCGGACTCCACTACTGAGGTAGAATACATAGCAACTTCAGAAGCAGCAAAAGAAACAGTTTGGATAAAGAAGTTCGTTACAGAGCTAGGTTTAGTTCCAACCATTTAAAGAACGTTCCCTTTGAACTGCGACAACAATGGGGCTATAGCACATGCCAAAGAACCAAGGTCGCACCAGAAATCCAAACACATTCAAAGAAAGTATCGCATACTAAGAGAATATGTTGGAGATGGGCAGATAGCCATTCAGAAAACACCTTTAGTTGATAATGTGGCTGATCCATTCATAAAGCCAATGAGCCAAGAACAAATGGAACGTCATCTTGAGAAGATGGGCATTGGGTATCATAACAACTGGATTTAGTGCAAGTGGGAGTTTGTTAGAGTGTATGCCCTAAAACCAGTTATGGATGTAATGGTTTAAGCCATAATATTTGTAATATAGTTTATTATTTATTAATAAAAGGCATTTGTTAACTACACATTATTACATCCATATTTTATGTGTATGTCCTGAGACATTATAACAGATAAATATCGTTAATCCAAAAAGACATTTGCGATTATGAGAATCAAAGATATTTATATATGTCTCAAATTAAGTTCTTGGTAAAATGTGATTGTTATACAGGACTATAATATATCACTTGACCAATATTGTTGTGTGTCTCCTAAATTGACATATGATGTTAATAGAATGGATGATGAGTCTCATATCATAAATTAAGTTCTTGGTAAAATGTGATTGTTATACAGGACAATAATATATCACTTGACCAATATTGTTGTTTGTCACCTAAATTGACATATGATGTTAATAGAATGGATGATGAGTCTCATATCATAAGGTTACAGACAATATATGTTTCATTAGTATAATGAAATATCGAACACGACCACAGAAATGTAAGATCACATGATAATATTATCTAAGGTCATTGATCTTCGTAATAATACATTAGTTTCATCATATACTCTGACCTGAGATCATATGATGACTTGTACGATAGTACTCTGTTGGATAATTATTACCCATAGCATCACTATTTGTACAGAACATGGTGTTGTTGTACAAATTAACTATGTGACATCGAAAATTGCTCGTTTATCATTTGTAATTGGATTACTTAGTTATATAAATGATAAAAGTCCATATGATTAGTACCAGATTAATAAGATATGAGACAGTATTAATCCACAAAGGTTTAATCATTAAATATCCCTAGCCGTAGTATTATCGAGACTGGACATCGATAATGCAGAATAGGCTACTATTACATTTGTGCGTGTTATGGAAGCGTAACGACATAGTTCTCATATATTTGGGTATTGGATACTCATACAAGTGTAATATGAGGTTTTGTTTACCGATGGTACATAAACAACTTTGGTCTGGATAGACCCCTCGGAATCCCATTGGTAGTATGACTATGTGTCTATGGGAATCCGAATCAGGGTAGGTGTATTTGGTCTTAACCTGAGACTTGCATCGCTAATACTTTCGACAATCAATATACTTTGGTTTTGGTCGTCCAGGGCTTTAACAGGTTCTGTGTACGCCTCTTCAGGGTATACTGAGAATCGTAGTGTATTGGGTGTGATGTCAAAATAGAAGTATCACTTTAGTCATATGGAGATGATGATCACGCAAGGATACAGAACTGGTACTCTAAGTGCTATAGCCATCAGGGAAGTATGACTAGGTCATGACTTTCCGATCATAAAGAGATTAGTTGCTAGTGATCCGATATATACTTCGTACAGGGCAGACACAACTCCAGCCCCAGGCCTAGCATGTGACATCCGATATTGGATCGTAATACGCAATACTACGTATACTACGCCTGACAAAGATCATGTATTCCGTAGAAGAATATTTCTGGAGAATTTGGTAGGCACGATGCTTTGCTAGAAGCCAACCATGTCTTGTAAATCGGTAAGAACGTGGTACCAGGTACACACGTATTCAGATAGTTCGATAACCGTATTTACTGCCAACATATCCAAGGATCTCTTGGGTCGCATCCCAAAGATTTACTGATGATATTTGACTCGAACAGAATTAATCTTGGATTAATTATGAGAGAGAAAATTAATCTGGGATTAATTATGAGAGAGAAAATTAATCTGGGATTAATTATGAGAGAGAAAATTAATCTGGGATTAATTACGGCAAGAATTAATCTGGGATTAATTGCGTCGATAATTTATTTGAGATTAAATTCGTCGAGAGGAGAGAACGCGATTAATTTGGAATTAATCGGTAAAATAAATTTAATAGTTAAATTAGATTTTACTATTTAATTTATTTAATTGGGCTAAAATAATATATTAGATCTATTAATTGAAATTAGATTTCAATGCGGAATTAAAATTGGAATTAATTCGTAAGTGACTTTCGTAATAATTTTGCTAGATATTATTATTTAATTAAATTGGATTTAATTATGTCGCGACGGAAAATTCATTTATTCGGAATAAACGAACTCGAGCCCGAAGTGTGTAGTCTCACCCAACTTGAATTTTGAATTTAAGTGTGAGACCCACCAACTTACATCACTAGTCAATCTAGTTGATGGAAGTGGTTGTGAGTATTTAAAGGAAACTTATATAACACACTTAGGCTTTGCCTTTTTTTGGAAAAAGTAAAAAAAGAAATATAATTAATGAATTTTGGAAAATTATTAATTTATCTCTCTGGCCGTGACAAATATGTGTGGCCATTTTGATGTCATTTTTGAGGGTATTGCTACAATACCCTTGGGTATCAGATACCCAAGGGTTGGGGGAATTAAAAAACAAAAAAAATGAGAGTAACTGGTTGCCACTGCCGGTTGCAACCAGTTACTCTAAAAAAAAAAATTTAAAAATAATTTTTTATTATATAAATTATAAAATATTAATAAAAATAAAATTATGAAAAAAATTTATGGTAAATTTTTAAAAATTTATTTTTTAAAAATACTGAAAAAAAATAAAATAATATAAAAAATTTATTTTTTTATAATATTGATAAAATAAAATAATATAAAAATATATTGCATATTTATTGGTCAAATTTGCATGTTTAATGGTAGAAGTTGCATATTTAACGGTCATAGTTGCATGTGTGATTTTCAAGGCAGATGCAATTGCATGTTATTGCTAAAGTTTCATGTTCAATGGTCTCGGTTTGCATGTTTATTGCTAAAAGTTTCATCTTCGAAATATTACATATTTATTGGTTAAAGTTGCATGTTCAATGGTAGAAGTTGCATATTTAACGGTCAGAGTTGCATGTGTGATTTTCAAGGCAGATGCAATTGCATGTTATTGCTAAAGTTTCATGTTCAATGGTCTCGGTTTGCATGTTTATTGCTAAAACTTTCATCTTCGAAATATTGCATAATTATTGGTCAAAGTTGCATGTTCAATGGTAGAAGTTGCATATTTAACGGTCATAGTTGCATGTGTGATTTTCAAGGCAGATGCAATTGCATGTTATTGCTAAAGTTTCATGTTCAATGGTCTCGGTTTGCATGTTTATTGCTAAAAGTTTCATCTTCAAATCATCTTCGAAATATACATATTTATTGGTTAAAGTTGCATGTTCAATGGTAGAAGTTGCATATTTAACGGTCACAGTTGCATGTGTGATTTTCAAGGCAGATGCAATTGCATGTTATTGCTAAAGTTTCATGTTCAATGGTCTCGGTTTGCATGTTTATTGCTAAAAGTTTCATCTTCGAAATATTGCATATTTATTGGTCAAAGTTGCATGTTCAATGGTAGAAGTTGCATTTTTAACGGTCATAGTTGCATGTGTGATTTTCAAGGCAGATGCAATTGCATGTTATTGCTAAAGTTTCATGTTCAATGGTCTCGGTTTGCATGTTTATTGCTAAAAGTTTCATCTTCGAAATATTGCATATTTATTGGTCAAAGTTGCATGTTTAATGGTAGAAGTTGCATATTTAACGGTCAGAGTTGCATGTGTGATTTTCAAGGCAGATGCAATTGCATGTTATTGCTAAAGTTTCATGTTCAATGGTCTCGGTTTGCATGTTTATTGCTAAAAGTTTCATCTTCGAAATATTGCATAATTATTGGTCAAAGTTGCATGTTCAATGGTAGAAATTGCATATTTAACGGTCATAGTTGCATGTGTGATTTTCAAGGCAGATGCAATTGCATGTTATTGCTAAAGTTTCATGTTCAATGGTCTCGGTTTGCATGTTTATTGCTAAAAGTTTCATCTTCGAAATATTACATATTTATTGGTTAAAGTTGCATGTTCAATGGTAGAAGTTGCATATTTAACGGTCCAGTTGCATGTGTGATTTTCAAGGCAGATGCAATTGCATGTTATTGCTAAAGTTTCATGTTCAATGGTCTCGGTTTACATGTTTATTGCTAAAAGTTTCATCTTCGAAATATTGCATATTTATTGGTCAAAGTTGCATGTTCAATGGTAGAAGTTGCATATTTAACGGTCATAGTTGCATGTGTGATTTTCAAGGCAGATGCAATTGCATGTTATTGCTAAAGTTTCATGTTCAATGGTCTCGGTTTGCATGTTTATTGCTAAAAGTTTCTCATCTTCGAAATATTGCATATTTATTGGTCAAAGTTGCATTTCAATGGTAGAAGTTGCATATTTAACGGTCATAGTTGCAGGTGTGATTTTCGAGGCATAAGCAATTGCATGTTATTGCTAAAGTTTCATGTTCAATGGTCTCGTTTTGCATGTTTATTGCTAAAAGTTACATCTTCCAAATATTGCATATTTATTGGTCAAAGTTGCATGTTTAATGGTGGAAGTTGCATATTCAACGCTCATAGTTGCATGTGTGATTTTCAATTTTCCAATGGTCTCGTTTTGCATGTTTATTGCTAAAAGTTTCATCTTCCAAATTTGCATATTTATTGGTCAAAGTTGCATGTTTAATGGTGAAAGTTGCATATTCAACGCTCATAGTTGCATGTGTGATTTTCAAAATCTTCCAAATTTGCATATTTATTGGTCAAAATTGCATGTTTAATGGTGGAAGTTGCATATTCAACGCTCATAGTTGCATGTGTGATTTTCGAGTTTCCAATGGTCTCGTTTTGCATGTTTATTGCTAAAAGTTTCATCTTCCAAATTTGCATATTTATTGGTCAAAATTGCATGTTTAATGTTTGAAGTTGCATATTCAACGCTCATAGTTGCATGTGTGATTTTCAATTTTCCAATGGTCTCGTTTTGCATGTTTATTGCTAAAAGTTTCATCTTCCAAATATTGCATATTTATTGGTCAAAATTGCATGTTTAATGGTGAAAGTTGCATATTCAACGCTCATAGTTGCATGTGTGATTTTCAATTTTCCAATGGTCTCGTTTTGCATGTTTATTGCTAAAAGTTTCATCTTCCAAATTTACATATTTATTGGTCAAAATTGCATGTTTAATGGTGGAAGTTGCATATTCAACGCTCATAGTTGCATGTGTGATTTTCGAGTTTCCAATGGTCTCGTTTTGCATATTTATTGCTAAAAGTTTCATCTTCCAAATATTGCATATTTATTGGTCAAAATTGCATGTTTAATGGTGAAAGTTGCATATTCAACGCTCATAGTTGCAGGTGTGATTTTCGAGGCAGAAGCAATTGCATGTTATGTTATGTTACATGTTTAATATTTTTTTATTTCATATAATTTTTATTTCATATCCCTCATATGAAAGGTATTTAGTATGAAAATTAATTTTTAGTAGTTTTTCGTGTATCATTCGTTTTATTATTTTCTTTTATCAGTTATTGGTATTTTTCAATTAAGATTCCAAAAAACCGAAATATTGAAAAAAAGAAAAAGAAATATGATAAATTTTGAAAAATTAAGCAATTATTTACTTAGGATAATTACTAAAGTTAATGAGCATGAAGTAAAATTCTCTTAATGTTATAGTTTTTTTTTATAACTACTTAATATTCCTACATAGTTTTTTGGATAACATGTATCCATATCATAAACCAATCGAAAACTCGGATATCTATAACCGACCAAAATAACTGGAAAAATTATTTCATTCAAAAAAGAAATTATTTGTACAAAGATTAATTAGCAGGTAAATATTTGTAGGTTTTGCAAGTGATGGTCTAACGTCGTCTACGTATCCAACACCATCGACCTCGAAAGCATTTGCAGGGATTAATATTTAAATGATTTTGAGAATTTCTGATTATCACACCAAATGAACATGGAAACATTTACAGGTTTTAATAGTGAAAGCAATATTTTTGGAACATCTTCACAATCCTCTTACGAAAACTGCAATTCACTCTGCTTAATATAATTATCATCGACGCAAAAGTGTGAGAGTTTAAATTCATACTTGTCTCGTTTCCTTAATTTGAAGTTGAAATTGTATGATTTTATTCGACAAATATATCATGCATTAGACTGCATACGACAAAAAGAAACAAAAACGAGTTAAAGATTTTTTTTTTATTAATATTCATTTCTTCAATCTCAATATACCAAAGAATACAACAATGTGCATTATGAGACCCAGCAAACCATTACCAAACTTACCAACCAAAACCTGCAATTCACTTTGCTTATTTCCCAAATCTACATAGCAAATGACCATATTTATATATACTAAATGGGACCAGCTCCAAAGGGGGCTTCTTGATTTTCTTTTCTCTTTTACTTGAAGTCAACTAATAAGGGAATTTTTAATGCCTAAATGGAAACTTTGATTACCAAATGCTACCAAGTATCAAGGTTTATCAACCCACTCACTTTCGGTAGCAATCCTGTCTGAGGCGAGGCCACCCATCTTGCTAAATGAAGCCGATAATCCTTTGAACCTACTGCTTCCTTTGCTAAAGTTGTGCAACTTCCTTGTCTTTCTCATCTTTGGTGAACTTAGTTCATCGATGTCACGATCAGCATCATCCTGATTCTTGATTTTTGCAACAACCACTCGGGGAATGGTGCTTCAGCAAAATGGGAACACTAGAGGTGTTAGGCATGCAGTTGTAAGGTTTTGCTAAACTGCATGGTTTTGCTTCCTGTGGCAGCATAGGGCTAGTGTGCATTGTGTACACATCTAGTGGCCACAATCTTGGACTTCAATTGTACATGCCTACTCAAAACATATGCAGCATTTATAACTTCAGAGATGATGGCCAGAGTAGAGGCTCCGCAGATGCAGGATTTAACAAAGTTGCGCAAGCTCCGTGTTTGTACTTCAATACAACTGCACATGGAATAATCCTACATAGAGATGAACCATATAACAGCAAAAGAATTAGCAGAAAATCTCTAGGAAACTAAATCAAGAGAAAATACATCAAAAGTATGTTTTTTGAAGAAAATTGATTGCACGGAACTGGCTGTAAAAGATACAGAGACACAATCAATTGATAAGAATTATAAAATGATCAACTTTGTGTTCCTACAAGTGCAGCTGTTCCAAAACTTCTGGTCATTTGATGGCCTCAATTAAATTTATAACAGCATGATAGGAACCAACACGACATATTTTGCAACTGAACTTTCACAAGATATCCAAATGTGCCATTTTTATATTTATGTTGAAGCTAATAATTTGATATGGCAACAAAGAAACAATTAAAAAATGCAGTTACAGGAAAAATAAAATAAATCAAAGAATGTGACCAAAAAAGAAAGAAATTACATATTACACCCGATGGACAACGTAAGCCTTAGAAAAGAAGTTTGTGCAGACATGTGTAGGTTGTATATGTGAACAATGAGATTTCCAGATGTAAACCATCACAATAAAGTGCAAATGCAGAGTGATTATGTCATTCATTTGGCTACTCCTTATATGCTGCAAAATCTCAAAATACATATCATGTTGTCGAGAGAAAATATCCCTTAGGTTTTCAAAAAGACAACCAGTAACTACCAAATGAGTAGAGGTCAACTTATTTGCACAGATGTGAAATTGATAGCATGTGAAGTGTACTTATATTTGGAGTAAACTGACAAATTTGGGGCCATTAATTAACAAGAAAAAATTTCTTATTTCTTTTCTGCAATAGTGTTTGATGAGGTGTGTGTGTGTGTGTGTGAGTAATACATTGTTTTCCTAAAAGTTGTCAAATTCAATAACATGATGTAATAAACACTTGTGAAGGTAGGCCGTAGGCCCAAAAGCAAAACGAAAGTTATACCATAAGCAACCCAAGACATATAATGTCATGTGAGAATGATCATTGCAGCCAGAAGCAAACTTGGACACCAATTTGTTTGACTAAAGACATACACCATCTACCCCACACAGTCTCATAAAAGTTCAAGAATAAAAGGAAATGGGAATAACACTAACTAGAAAAACCAGAAGAAAGTAATTGCACCACCTTATCTGGTTTTCCCATCCATCTCACTTCACCCCAAGCTTTTCAAATTTGGATGCCAATGTACCTAGCAAGATCAAAATAAATACATCAACAAATGTTAAGCCAATAAAAATCCTAAATCTGGAAAATCATAAATATAGAGAAATTCCAACTCAAAAACTTACAAGGTGAGTATACAATTACACCCTATGCAGTTTTTTAAACTAAATAGAATCAAATCTGCCATCCTAGATACAATGTACTTCCGTTGTGCAACATTGAGAGTATAATGTATTTCTCATGTGCAACATTGTGTTGTTCTCAAGAAATCACATAACTAAAAACTACATTATCCTCTGAAATACATACCAGATTATTCAAAACTCCATAAAAGTTCCAAAAAAAAAGGGGTCCTAATTTGAATGAGGAAAATGGCAAGAGATGCGGTAACATTACAATGCCCTGATGGGTGATTCTTATTATAATCTTGTTAAACACTCAAATTTACTCAGAGAGTCAGTAAATTAAAATCGGTTGGTTCCCTCAGGCCAATCAGATTCAAGCCACAGAGGATTACTATAGTGAGAAAGATGTAAGCTTTACTAACTTAAAGCTCCTCAATTCTGTCATTTCAAGTATTTCTTTGTTCACAAAAATTGACAAGAATGCAGAAAGAGAGAGAATGGGAGTTCTAAGTACTTACAAAGTAGAGGATTTAATTTAAGGAAAATGGATCCAAAAGAAAAAAAAGTGAGAATAAAATAACTGCGATCAAAATAGTCAGATAGCTCATACCTCAAGAGATATAGCACCTCTGTCACTCCAAGTCATGTGAATGCAAGACCTTCATAGAGCTGCAAACCAAGCATCATCTCTCATATTAAAAAAAAAAATCCAGAAAATATTTGAGATGTATTTTTCCACTCTAAACAACATATTCATAGAAAATCACGTTCAATATTATATTTCAACAAGAAAACATCACCATCGCAGAATAATGAAAAAGATAGAAGGATGATAACAAAAGTGTGGAATATATGAAAAAAAGGCAAGGGAACCAAACCAATGGATTTTTGAAAGGCACCAGTTTTAGATAGATGACCATCAGATGCACCATTAAGGGATGATTTGATTCAAACTACAAACGTTATTCCAAGAACAAGGCAACGTAAACGAATGGAGAAGATTAATAGCTGAGACAAGAAAGTTGAGTATGCTCACTTTGATTTATGCAAACCGCCAAATAGACTGACATGGTTATAATCAAACGGTATACACATATTACATATTCAGAAAAAACGATCTTTAAGTGCTTAATCACTGAATATGAAATCTTTAACCTTTGCAAGTATTGATGTGTTAATTCTCCGCTGGTGATAGCTCCTGCAAAAAGCGAGGGGTCAAATCCAAGGCTCTTTAGTTTTTCCATCGTTGTTGAAACATGTCGTGAAGATTTTTGTGGTGTCTGTGAGCTGAGGCCATTTGGATCAGGTTTTACACAAATTACCAAACCACTAGCATGCAAGATTTGAAATAATAGAACAAATATGCAGTGTAATCAAGATTAGCTCACCACAAAAACCAACGACCGCGTAGAGGATGAACTGTAGCAGAGGAGGAGTTGACCAGCGGTGGAGTTAATCAGGGATGATGAAGCACAACCTGAGAGTATCGCAATTTGGGGAAAATTTTAGGGCAAAAATTAGGGGAAAATTTTGCTTGCTGTGAGAGAGATCGTGAAAATTGAGAGAAAGAGAGGTGGCCTTTTATATTTAAGGCATGTAACCGGCTTAACCGGTTTTCTCTCTCTCCCTCTCTGTTTTTTTTACTCACCGTTGGATCACTTTACAGTGATCCAACGGTGAGAAACCCAGGGGTATGTCATACCCCTGGGTACCACAGCCATGCCCCATTTTTGAAAGGCTGAAATAAAAAGAAACAATAACTTCTCTGACTTGTTTTCTAAAACTGCCGAAAAGGAAATCAATTGATTCATCATTTTTGAATTGGCAAAATGGCCTCTGACTTCTCTTTTCACTCAGGCCGAGAAACAAATGAGCAATTGTTCTTTGCCTTCTTTGAGAAGGTCGAAAGCAACAAAGGCGTTTTTGGCCTCTGTTTTTATTGCCTATGGCCGATTGCTACTCTCTCTCTTGCGCAAATTTACTTCTCATTGGGAGATAAAATTTGTTCCATTTGTTCTTGCTATCACATATGGGAGTCAAGTGAAGGTGATATGGATACTCACCCATGAGCTTGGAATCTTCAACATCCATGAAAAGTTTTGAACTCAACCGACCAATGTAAGTCCTCCGCAACTTATTTTTGATTTTTATTCACACACGAATCACGCTTAGAGTTCCCGTGGCATGTCTAGGACACTAACATACTCTTGGTTTACTAGTATATCCTCATTCGACTATCCAAGTCCTTGAATAAATACTAGATGGCCTTGAGCAATTGAAGTACAAAGTCATGTATGCTTCAAGATGGGATCCGATAGCTTTGATAATAAAAGAGATGTTTCAAGTAAACTCAAAGTTGTGGATATAAGTCTTTGGCCAAAGCAGTCGATATCTTAGAGATATCAAATCCACAAGATAAAGTTTAAAGATATATCGAGTATAAGGATTTGACCTTACCATGATCCAGACTCGATAAGAAACATAAATATCGGAAGGAATGAGATGACATGCTCGAAGTGTATTCTAACAAGTTCATATATTTTCCCACTTCATTCATCGACTAGGGGCCATAGCTTGCTGCTAGGCGATTACCCATGGTCTGTGGAATATCATAGAGATGAAATATTAAAGAGTTAATATTATTCCACTGCTACTCGATAATGAACCTAAGACGGTCGCACAATATAGTTCTCGTCTATGTTACAAATTGAGGATGTTTATTAAAAGTTAATAAATGATTATTTTGGCATTTCCTAATTGGATTAGAATATTCGAGATATTTCGGAAATATTAATTTGATTAATAAATTCAAAATATAAAATAAGATTTAATTGTTAATTAAATATTTGATATTTATATTAAATAAATTAAATGTAATATTAATTAATTGTTAATTAAAATTAAGTAAGTTAAATAATTAATTAATAGTTAATTAATTAATATGCCAAAATAATATTTAATCTATTAGGCTTTAATTTAGTGGTCTAGCACTCAAATTAATTAGAGTCCTATTTAAGATTAAATAGGGAAGTCTTTATTTAATTAGGATTTCTAATTTGATTAAGTATCTTAATTTTATTTTGGAAAGAATCTTTAAGAGACCAAATTTGATTTGGAGAGATATTTGTTTAACATTATTGTATTGAGATACAATTAAAACTTCTTGTACAAGTTGAAGGCAAAACTTCTTGTTCAAGTTGAGGCAAAACTTCTTGTTCAAGTTGAAGGCAAAACTTCTATATATATAGATTAAGCGAAAATAGTTTTCAAGAATTTTTATCTCTCTATTGTAATAATTTCAATTTATTCCTAAAGATTTCAAACATCCTAGAAAAGAAAAAGAGTTTCTTTTGTTCTCAATAGTGGGAGCGATTTGTTCGTAGATGAGCGCTAGTGTGCCAACTAGAGGTGCAACGCTTGGTGTACTACTAAAATGGAAAAATCAAGGAGGATATTCAAAAGGCTCGAGAAAGATAATAAGTACATCAATGTATGTTTTATTATTAGTAAATTTTATTTATGTTGATAAATAAAATATTTATTGGATGCATGTTAAATTAATATAGATTAATTTAAATAGTATATTGTTTACATCAACAACAATATAACCACGATCCTTAAAGTGGTTTTGGAAGAAAATTTTAAATTCCAATCACATAGATACCCAAAACCTTACAATAACAGTATCACAAATCACAAATCACATGATGTAAACACACCAACACAAACAAAAACCAAAATATCTTTATTCATTTGTGCCCCTCTTACCCGATTCAAAAAGTGACCATCATGATAAATACTAGAAGCGGTGAAATAAAAAAACCAGAACAGAGCTAAAAGTAAAAACTAGCTAATTAGCCCAACCTACACTTTTTTTAGTAAATAAATGAATTTTTGAACTTATAACCAGTGTGTTTTTTTATTTATCAAATAACGATGAAATATATTAAAAGAAAATAAGCAGCAACAAAATTTCAACAAATTTCATGGCAGTAAGTAATGTGACTATATCCACGTACTTTGACCTCCTCCACTAAAAAGGATTAGAAATATCCTTTTCAATAAAATACAATTTTATTTCTTCTTTTACTTGCACTAATCCATTAGTTGACAGCTAAAATTATAGAACAGGGATACCAACTTTACAATTGTGCAGAATTATTGATTTTCATATAGACCTACTCATCTATTTCATCAAAAAATTATTGATTGTCACACAGAGCTACTCATATATGAGGCATTCTCTCAACTATACCTCTTGAAAGAGGATAACCCACATCCAGGTAACACAGTTTCTTATGTTTGAAGAGTATCCATCAGAGACCTTCAACTCTGATAATGTTGTACAAAATTTATTTTTCTCTTCTTTAGATAATGAAAAAGATGGAACAGACAATTTAGTCCTATTGTTTTCATTTCGAGGTGTCAACTTACTACATAGCTTTAAGTCCATCCTTTGATTTTCCTTCAATCCCAAGCAATGTCCTAACAATACTCACACACACATTATTCTCAATATGTATCAAGCACATGTCGTACATGAAAATGCTTCCAATATTCAAGTTTAAAGAATATAGACTTTTTTTTCCCAATAACTTTGTGTAGCCGGATTTGAAGAGCGACGTTTGTTTTTTATTTTTCCAAATGAGAAGTTTAAATTCGATACTTTCTCAAGTACTTCCTCCCTACTTTATTGTTCATGTGCTATATCAGAATCCTTCAAGTGTTCACCAATTTCTTTCAGTTTATTCCGACATGGGTGTGATATTGACAAAAATCTTTTGTGCCCCATATAACAATTCTTCCTGTTGTGCTCTAATCGAATAAATAATGTATTCTCTCCACATATCGGACAAGCTTTATAACCTTTAACAGAGGAACCAACTAGATTTCCATAAGCAAGAAAATCATTTATTGTCCACAAAAGAATAGCTTTTAATTAAGTTGAAAGATTATTGTCGGTATATATCATACACATCTACTGCCACCTCCCATAATACTTTGAGATCATCAATCAATGGTGCTAAGTACATATCAATATAATTACTAGGTTGTTTAGGACTTGATATCAACAAAGTTAGCATAATAAACTTTCTCTTCAAGCATAACCATGGTGGAAGATTGTAGGTCACCAATATAATAGGCCAAAAACTTTAACTACTACTTAGAGAATTTTGCATATTAATCACATCTGCAGAAAGTGCAAGCAGTAGGTTCCTAATTTCATATACAAACTCAGGCCACAAGTAGTCTACTAGCTCCCATGATGGAGTATCTGCTTAGATGGAGTAGATAATTGTCAACTTCTCTTTACTCTGCATGCCAAATTAACTTTTTGGTTGTTTCATGAATATTAAACATTCTTTTAAATTTTGGGATATGAGGAAAATAACATAAAACTTTTACAGACACATATGATTTTATCTTATTTGAGTTCTTTACTATCTTCTACCTAGACTTTCCACATGTAGGGTAAGAACCCACATCTTTATACTCATTTTGATACGGTATCCAATCGTTCAGGCAAGCATGAATCTTTTTATATTCCATTCCCAATGCATTCAATATTTTCTTTGCCTCATACATGGATGTCAGAATTTCATTGTGGTCTGGAAGCATTTCTCCTAACAATTTTAGTAACTCTGAAAAACTTTAATTTGACCATCTATATTCACTTTCAAGTTGTACAGTTGTACCAACACAAAAAAAAAAAAAAACAAATTGAATAGTAAGCCCAACAATGAAGACTTTGAACAATTGCAGTCCCAGGTTCCTGTTTTGAGGTTGTCTTGCGTAATTTAGGGATCAATGGATTCTTAATGTAAAAGGATGATGGTTATTACATAAAAATCATCATTTTATTATAAATAAATTATGACGGTTATTTTACAACAACGGTCGTTGTTGTATTGGTATATGATGATATATTTTATAAAATAACCGTCATTATTGTTGTGTAAGCATTTAATAATGGTCTTTTAAAAAAAAACCATCATTAAATGTTATTACAAATAAGGTAAGTTATTTTAATAAACTGACATTATTTCTATCTAAGGTTGGTTATTTTAATAAACTGTCATTATTTATATCTTACTGTATTTAATGTCTGTTTAGTATTTAAACCATCATTATTTTTCTGCAATCTTATGACGGTTATATTTTAATGACGGTTTTTCTAAAAAAAACGTCATTAAATCTTAGTCATCTTTATGTTTCTTTATAGTAGTGTCAGGGAGAAGTTTGTATGTTTTCGTCTATCATTATTTTTTAGGTAAAAATAAAAACTGATCCTCTAACTTTTACTTTTTTTCATTTCATTCCTCTAACTTTCAGTTTTGTCAATTCAATCCTTTAACTTTCAATTTTTGTCAATTCAGTCATCCGTTACAAATCTGTTATTGCTGCCGTTTAACGGAGGACTGAATTGATAAAAATTGAAAGTTAGAGGACTGAAATGAAAAAACGTGAAAGTTAGAGGGCCAATTTTATATTTTTGTCTAATTTAATTTAGGCCATATTGAATTAGTTTTTTTTTTCTTATTGTTTTAAATAGTAAAAGAAAAAGAAAATAGACTACAACTGTTAAGAAAACTAATTTAATATTATATTACTACTAATAATAATATAAATTGAAAACAGATTCCAACAATTTAGACAAGTAATTAGTGAGCTAAGTAACAACCCATTCATTTTTAAAAAAAAAATAAAAAATTCGTATTCATTCAAGAAATAATGATCTGATGAAGGTCGATCCTGGACAAGCATTATCTTCAACATTTCCGTGAGGCATTAGAAATTACTGTTCAATTACATTAAAATTATATTTATAAATTACATTGTCAAAATTATATTTATAAATTACATTGTCAAATCAAATATTAAAAATTAAAAAATACATCACTTATCTTTGAAATGTAATCTCTAAAATTACATTTTGAAATGTAATTGTTGGATTATAATTTTTTCTTGTTATCATTAAAATTATATTTATTAATTTTCTTAACAGTTGTAACCTATTTTCCTTTTCTTTTACTATTTAAAAAAATAAGAAAAAGAAAACTAATTTAATATGGCCTAAATTAAATTAGGCAAAAAATACAAAACTGACCCTCTAACTTTCACGTTTTTTTATTCCAGTCCTCTAACTTTCATGTTTTTTCATTTCAGTCCTCTAACTTTGAATTTTGTCAATTCAGTCCTCTAACTTTCAATTTTTATCAATTCAGTCCTCCGTTAAACGGTGTCGTTTTGGTAGCAGTAACGGCAGCAGTAACAGATTTGTAACGGAGGACTGAATTGATAAAAATTGAAAGTTAGAGGACTGAATTGACAAAACTGAAAGTTAGAGGACTGAAATGAAAAAACGTAAAAGTTAGAGGGTCAATTTTGTATTTTTACCTATTTTTTAATATATAAAATAGAACATAATCTGGAGGTCGTTGGAGTTATTATCGATGGAAAGTCTCTGATATTTAAATCAAATGAATTTTCTTTAATGTGTGGGTAACAATGAAGGAGAAAGAGGGGGCTTTTTTTAGACTTCGATAATGATATATGGATGATGCATGAAAGAATGGTAACGGGCCAGGTTAGATCCGAGCTTTGCCAAGCCTGACTGGACCAGGTTTTTTTTTAAAAATATATTTTATATTTTTTAAAAAGAAAATAATTTATTTTTAAGAATTTTTTAATACTGAAAAATGAAGAAAAATTAAAAATATAAAGGTTTTAAGTGCTTTTCTCTATTGAAGCTTAAAAGTTTAGTTATATATGTATGCATTTAGAAATAAAAATTAATTTATATAATTAAAAAATATTATTTATTAATAAAAATCAGGCCCGACTCGAATTTTATTACCCAAGTTCGGAAACTAAAATTTTGCTCTCGAGCTTGGAGGGCTCAGGTTTTTGTGCAATCCGCTTCATGTGAACGGTTTATTTACCATCTAGAGTTGTTAACATTTTGCTATGGGATGATTAAAAATGTCTCAATGATTGAGTTAGAACAAAATAATATAAGATGAAGGAGGATATATGAGTGGCTCAAGCATGAAAGGTGTCGATTCAACAATGAAATTATTGATCAGACAACCAAGGAAGAGACGTGATTTTATTTTAAGAATTGTTAAAACTTATTTTTCATATAATATTAATTTGTTAAATATTTTCTTATTATTAGTTCCATACGTGCTGGAAACTTTCGTAACAAAATAAATTTAATTGAGTTGTAATGAGTCTTAAAGATCTCGGAACAACTGGACAACTATTTTGACAACATCAGATGAATATATCATAGTGATTTCTTTTGGATATTCCAAGCTCCAATTAATATGAGGTCAATGTCATTGGAAAGTAAACTCGAAGAGGATCACGTATATATGAAGAACGCATGATTTGGACAATGGACGAGAAATTTAAAAGCGTTTTAAGTTGCACCACAAAGCCAATATGCGAAGTGAGTTTGCGTAATGTTCATTGGAGCGTTCTAGCACGTGGAGGCAAAAACTTTGCGTTTGAGCCGCGTTTGAGGGGTAGTCGAATGTCCGTGCGTAAGTTGATTATTTTGGACGCTTTTTAAGCTAGTTTTATATAAGGAAATCCCTACCTTTACATTACTTATTTAAACAAACACATAGCCACTTTACCCATTGTTGGCCTATTAATGTCATTAAACATTAAAACAACATGCTTCAAACAAATTAAACCAGAAAATACCAATCAAACTATCATAAAACCCTAAAACATGAAAACTATAGAAAACCTGGAAAATGCAATGACGAATCCAAGTCGAGATCTCTCTGTCCTTAAGAACTTATTAGCCTCCGTCACAAGTGCTTCACGGATTCGAATTGGCCAATGTTCTCCCAGGATAACTTGGTTGCTTCTTGTTCAAGGAGCACTCCTTAACAAGTGTTTGAACTAGGAAAATGGTGGAACTCTCTCTCAAAAACCAAACAAAACAAATGACTCACAAATTCAGAATTTTTTTTTTTTTTTTTTTTGTATTTGGATATGATGCCTCTTTTATAAGGCATGGAAGGGTGCCAAAAGGGCACCCCTTGGGGTGGGGTGCAACCCTCTAAAGGGTTGTACCCCTCACATGCACCCAATGCATCCAAAAGACAAATATACCCTTAATGAACATTTAGAAGAATTTACAAAAATCCCCCACAATTCTTCAAATATTCATGGAGACACTTGAGAGAGTTACCATGAACTAAAGCTGCATCGAAATAGGTAGCTTTCGCCTTGAACCTTTCATAGTGAATGATAATCGGATTTACTTGGCAAACCAGTGACCCATAGTCTTAAACTGTTCTGCCATTGGTGTAAACCAAGACAACTGCCAACACACAGCTTTACTTCGACCATTTTCCCGTTCTACGGTTGTGTTCATTTCGGCCCTGAACAACGGTCCCGGATTCATCAAGTACTTTAGGGTAACCCGCCTTTAAAAGTACCAATGGAAGCGACCTCACTTCTTACTTGAAATAGGTGATCTACTATGAAGAGGTAATCTGTCTTTACCCCCATTAGGACTCATCTCCTAATGTAGTGATCATTAAAAGCCTTAACTTATACTAACCAATGACAGACAGCACTCATAGTCATTATCGGAATGGGAAAGAGTAAAAAACTCTTCAGTGCTTGTTTTGAATTACACAAAGTTTCAGTTGTCCCTTTTGAACCTAGATCTTGGGATCTCCAGTCAACTAGGTTGGGTTTCCACAGTGACAATTCTTAATTTATAGGCTTCAAGCCCATTCCCCTCGATGACTTCTCAACTTGCTCTCGAGGTAAACATTTAGTTAGTGGATCCGCTAGGTTTTCATTCGACTTAACATAATCGATCGTTATTATGCCACTTGAGAGCAATTGACGTATGGTATTATGTCTCCGACGTATGTGTCAAGACTTACCATTATACATTGTATTTTGGGCTCTCCCAATAGCCGATTGGCTATCACAATGTATGCTAATTGCTGGCACCGGTTTGGGCCAACTAGGAATATCCTCCAGGAAGTTTCTAAGCCATTCTTCTTCTTCCGCTGTTTTGTCTAACGCTATGAACTCTGATTCCATAGTAGACCGGGCAATACATGTTTGCCTCGAGGATTTCCATGACAAGGCTGCATTACCAAGTGTGAAAACAAATCCACTCGTAGATTTGGAATCCACCGTATCAGATATCCAATTAGCATCGCTGTATCCCTCTAATTCAGCAAAATATCTCTCGTAATATAGCCTATATTTTGAAGTTTCTCTCAGATACCTCAAAACTCTTACTATTGCTTTCCAGTGGTTATGTCCTGGATTGCTCGTATATCTGCTAAGCTGGTTCACAGCTTGAGCTATATCAGGTCGTGTGCAATTCGTAAGATACATCAGACTCCCGATGATTCTAGAATACTCTAATTGCGATACGCTTGAACCAGTATTCTTCGATAGATGAAGAGTTAGGTCTACAGAGGTTCTAGCCACATTCAGACCCCCTTTGATATATTTATCAAATATCTTCTCAATATAATGAGTCTGAGATAATATATATCCGTCCGATGTCCTAGAAATCTTAATTCCTAGGATCACATCAGCTAATCTCAAATCTTTCATATCAAATCTGCTGGATAACACGTTTTTGGTAGACTGAATCATTTCATGATTACTACCAATTATCAGCATATCGTCTACATAGAGACACACAATGACATATCCTTTTTGAGTTGATTTGGTGTACACACAGTTATCACACTCATTGGTTTTGAACCCACTTGACAATATTTCTTTGTCAAATTTCTCATGCCATTGTTTAGGTGCTTGTTTTAATCCGTACAAGGATTTTACAAGTTTGCACACCTTCTGTTCTTGTCCAGGAACACTAAACCCTTCTGGTTGTTCCATGTAAATCTCTTCATCCAATTCACCATTCAAGAATGCCGTCTTTACATCCATTTGATGTATTTCAAGACCAAATATAGCTACTATGGCTATAAGCTTTCTTATCGATGTGATACGAGTCACTGGTGAATATGTGTCAAAGTAATCAAGGCCTTCATTTTGCCTATAACCTTTTATGACAAGTCTTGCCTTATACTTATCTATTGATCCATCCGTTTTCATCTTCCGTTTGAATATCCATTGTAGCCCAGCGGCTTACAACCTGGAGGAAGATCAACCAACTCCCAAGTATGGTTCTGTAGGATTGAATCAATCTCACTGTTAATAGCCTCTTTCCACAGAGGTCCCTCCGAAGAAGACACAACTTCTTTATAGCTTTGAGGCTCATTTTCTAACAAGTATGTCAGAAAATCAGGACCAAACGACTTAGACGTTCTAGCTCTTTTGCCACATCTAGGCTCGATTGTCTCAACATTTGCACGTTGATCTGATTCTTGAACCAAACGACTTACTTTGGCAAGACACCCCAACACTTTTAGGTATTTATAGGAAGGTACGAAACCTTTCCACAACTCATATGGTGTCTTGTCCAATCTTTTGTGAGGAAGCTTGTTTAGAACGTAGTTCGCGGAAAGCAAGGCTTCCCCCACAAGTTCTGGGGTAAACCCGAACTCGTCAACATGGCGTTCATCATTTCCTTCAACGTTCAGTTTTTGCGCTCCGCATTCAACGTTCGGTTTTTGCGCTCCGCAATTCTGTTCTGTTGAGGAGAATAAGGAGCAGTGGTTTCATGAATAATTCCGTGCACATAACAATATTCACCGAATGGTGAAACATATTCACCACCTCTATCACTCATGATTCTTTTGATTTTCTTGCCAAGTTGATTTTCAACTTCGTTCTTATAGTGTACAAAGCTCTCAATAGCTTCAGCTTTGCTCCTCAGCAAGTACACATAGCAGAATCTTGTACTCTCATCGATAAAAGTGACAAAGTTATTTTTACCGCCTCTTGTTTGCACAATAATCATGTCACACACATCACTGTGTACAAGTTCTAAAGGTTCAGAACTGCGTTCAACTGAATGAAATGATGTTCTATGCATTTTTGCTTCAACACATGCCTCACACTTATGTTGGCTATCAATTGCAAATTTAGGTATAAGGTCCATGTTAATTAATTTACGCATGGTATCATAATTAACATGTCCTAACCTCCCATGCCATACATTTTGTGACTCAATAATATAAGCAGAAGTACTAGCTTTATTAATAGCACGATTGACAGTCATTATATTTAGTTTGAAAAGGCCCTCAGTTAGGTAACCTTTTCCTATATACATATCATTCTTTGTCATTACAAACTTATCAGAAACAGATACAAACTTAAAACCAGCCTTACTAAGGAGAGATCCCGAGACTAAGTTCTTTCGAATATCTGGAACATGCAGTACATTCTTCAATGTTAGCTCATTTCCGGATGTCATCTTCAGAACCATTGTGCCTTGTCCAACCACCTAAGAGGTAGACGAGTTTCCCATTGTCAGATGATCGCCGCCATCGACCTTCTGATATAAGGAAAACATCTTGCTATCTGCACAGATATGACGAGTATCCCCAGTGTCTACCCACCATTCTCTCGGATTCCCAACTATGTTGGCTTCGGTTACCACTGCTGATAGTTCCATCTCTGAGATCTCATCAGTCAGCTGCTCACCTTCAGTGACATGGGCCTTATTTTTCTTTTTCTTGCCCTTGTCCTAAGACTTCTTATTTCTGCAGTCCTTTGACATATGACCGCTTTTTCCACTGTTGTAGCATTTTCCCTTGAACTTCTTGTTCGAAAATTTAGCTCCACTGTTCTTTCTCTTCTTGCTACCCTTTACACCCTCAATGATGTTGGCCTTAGACTTCATAGTCTTGTAGCTGGCCTTCTCAGACATCCTGTTGTCCTCATCGATTCTTAATCGAACACTGAGGTCTTCAAGGCTCATCTGCTTCTTTTTGTGTTTCAGATAGCTCCTGAAGTCCTTCCATGATGGAGGTAACTTTTTAATTATTGTGGCAACTTGAAACATCTCACAGAGTTTCATTCCCCCATCCAGTATTTCATTAATGATCAATTGTAGTTCTCCCAACTGAGACATCATCGTCTTTGAATATACCATCTTGTAGTCCAGGAACCTACCCACGACAAATTTCTTTTGTCCGACATCCTAGGTTTTATATTTCTTATCGAGAGATTCCCAGAGAATCTTCGCAGAAGTCATGCATTGGTACACATTGTACATGGTATTATCAAGACCACCCAAAAGGTAGTTCTTGCATATGAAGTCTCCAGACAGCCATGTCTGTGCTCGCAGTTCCTTGGCCGTTTCCGATTCACCCTCCACAGGATCCGGAGGATCTTTGAGGAAATTGGCCAACTGAAGAGTTGTCAGGTAGAACAATATTTTGCTCTGCCACTATTTGAAATTTGCCCCACCAAACTTCTCCGGCTTTTCTCCATGAGAGACCGGTACTGTGATATTTCTGCTAGCCATTTGTAACTGGAAAAATCAACAGGGGTCAATTAGTCTACAAAAGATGAATTGCACAATGATCAACGAATGATCTTGTTCAAAGTGATATACTAGGTTCCCACTTGTTGTTCCATTGGAAGGTGGTTCCAATAAACACAAGTCCTTGAATTTCAACTAAAGATTCTTTAGAAAAATGAATAAACGAATATTCCCAGAGGATGAGGGGGTTCCGGAGTAACCACTTAAATCCCTGACCACTTAGGCTCTTATCGCCTTTTGACAGAATATTCTTTAAACACTTTTTCAATAGGATCTTTTAGCAATTCAAACCCATAACTACACTTATTCAATAGCACAGACAATATACGATATGTGTAGATTTATATGTGTAGGTGTCAATCAAGATTGGATGGAATTTCTTGTATATGATTACACTTTAAATTCTCACCCAAGAATGCAACACACAATCAATTTCAACTTTATCACTATGTGTATGCTTGTGATAATTGAATCAACCTAATAATAACTTAAATCTATACTACCAAGATTAATGTGTTACAATATATGATTTACTAAGCTAATATTAATTTAAGTCTGTAGTTTATAACAATTCCAAGACTATTTTGTTAGTGTCACGTTCGTATCTACGTTCGAACGAGACTGTCCAGTGTATGTACATTCGTGTTGCGTTTGATAACGCGTTCGAACAAAGTGTTTCCCAAGAGTTCACGTTCGAGTAGCGTTTGATAACGTGTTCGAACGGAATGATTCCAGAGAGTTTACGTTCGTATAGCGTTTGAAAACGCGTTCGAACAAAATGATTCCAGAGAGTTTGCGTCTGAGTTGCGTTTAGGACGCGTTCGAACATTCTTAGGCAGAAGGCTTGCGTTCGAGTTGCGTTTGAAGACGCGTTCGAACGTTCTTACGAAATTTAAGATTTAAGCCTTCTCGTTCGTCTGGCGTTCGAATGCCCCACGGGTTTTTCATGCTCAGTCCGTATTTTTTCCAGAAATTTTCTTACCTAGCATACGAATTACTGTCTAACAACACTAGATTAATAAGTTCTTAAGATTGTTGGCCTATTAGTGTCATTAAACATTAAAACAACATGCTTCAAACAAATTAAACCAGAAAATACCAATCAAACTATCATAAAACCCTAAAACATGAAAACTATAGAAAACCTGGAAAATGCAATGACGAATCCAAGTCGAGATCTCTCTGTCATTAAGAACTTATTAGCCTCCGTCACAGGTGCTTCACGGATTCGAATAGGCCAATGTTCTCCCAGGATAACTTGGTTTCTTCTTGTTCAATGAGCACTCCTTAACAAGTGTTTGAACTAGGAACATGGTGGAACTCTCTCTCAAAAACCGAACAAAACAAATGACTCACAAATTCAGATTTTTTTTTTTGTATTTGAATATGATGCCTCTTTTATAAGGCATGGAAGGGTGCCAAAAGGGCACCCCTTGAGGTGGGGTGCAACCCTCCAAAGGGTTGTACCCCTCACATGCACCCAATGCATCCAAAAGACAAATATACCCTTAATGAACATTTAGAAGAATTTCCAACACCCATAAGGAGAAATACTATTCTGAAAGCCACCATATACTTTGTTTCTTCCTTTTTGACAATCAACCTAGAAGACTTCATTGATTCCCTTGATATTTTTATTTTGGTAAGATTGTTCTTTGGTAACCATCAACACAAAAACACAACCATAACCCAATTTCCTTCAGAGTTCTAAAGGAGGAGTATTGGTAGTCGGAGTTCTGGCATAGTGAGTTTGCAGAGTTTATCTACTTAGAGAATTCAGAGGTTCTGAAGAAGGTCACTTGGTACGGATTCGTGGGGTTATTTGAGTTATTATAGTCTAAATGTATTCGAGTCGATGAAGTTGTCATCATAGGTCCTATACCATCTGTAGGAAACGTTTTCCCTCGCGCAGCGGAAGCGGTTTATGCCCTAGTATCGACCTAGAAAAATTTTCTGACATTTCTCTTTGATGACCGAATCTGACCAAGTCCTGTTATGATGTTTTATTTATATTTTTAACAATATTTTAGCCTCGGATCAGGCCCTAAACAGCAGCTCAGATCTGATCCGTTTTGGATCCAAAACGTGCACACAACTCACTTAAATCAACCCCTAATTTGCGTGTGATGTTGCAGTATTTCGGGTCTGATTTTTCTCACCAAAACAAACCCACACCCTTAAAATATCTCTTTATTTCCCAAATCTGAATGGTCTTCCATGTTATGGCTCGTTACCAACAAAAGGAAGTCTGTGCTTCACTTTGAAACAAGATTTTATCAAACCATAATTTTTCTTTTCTATTTTATTCTTTTTCTTTCAACACTTGAGAGAGAATAAGAACAAGGGTGGCTAGGTTTTTTTAGAATGAATTGTGTTAAGAAAAAAACTTATTTTTTTTCTTTTTATACTTAGGGTTAATGTTTTCAAAAATTAAATAAAACCTAAGCACATTAATTGTAAAATTCGGCCACCCCTTATTTTTTCTCCACCTAATTTTGTAACAACCAACCTATTAATTGTCATCATAATGACAATATATAGTTGTAAAAAAAAAGTGTAAATGCCATTAATGCAATGTTGAATTGTGTTTTCAAATCATATTTAAAAAATTCTTCATTTCCATAAACGATATATTAAATAATTTAATATTTACATTAAATTAAATGATTATCTTATAATCATTTATTTACTGAAAACCTTATATTAAATATAATATAAAGTTTCATGTGTGACAAAATATATTATTAATCCCATTAATAATAATATATATGTGAGTTATGGGTGTTCATAGTGTCAAATAAACCCGTGACCCGACCCGACGTAACTTGGTGTTACCCGACCCGATCCAATCGGGTTTGAAAAATTAAAAATAAATTCAGGAGACATGACCCGACCCGTAAAATCAGATTGGGTCGCGAGTTCAATGCAAAAAATTGGATTTGACCCAAACCGTAATTAATGATTTTTCCATTTCCTCTCTAGTTAATTTATCATAATTTGGTTTAAGTATAAATCCTAACAAAACTATATCATAAAAAATACATATTATGTATTTTTTCGACTCGACCCGACCGACCCAGGTTACATCTTAAAATTTTGGGTTTCAGATCCTCTGACTCGTATGACCTGATCTGATCAGATTTAAGAAAATAAAAAAACCCAACCCGACCCGTGAACACCCATAATGTGAGCATATAATTGGACTATCCATTTTAATTTACTTTGCTACAGTATATCGAGCTAGCACGAGGACCAAATAGACCTACAGTTCCGAGCTCCAATAATCCCAGAATATTAATTAAACTCTTTAATTAAATATTCTGAAATATTAACTTCGCGTTATTCCACTAAAAATCTAACGCTGCACTCTCGTTGCCGTAGATAAGTATTGAATCAACCTCTTAAGGAAGAGACTCATCTACTTCTTGCAAGAAGAAGTGAACTCTATGTCTATGTAAAACGTCCCCAACTACACACCAAATCATGTCCCCAAAGTACGTAACTATTGGTCGGGATTTCTACACCAACCTCACCTTTGTAAATCAAAGGACATAGCCTGTCATGCAGTAGTTCGTAGTACACTCAGGATTCAGATCAATCCATATATGACCATCTAGTATATTGAAATGAAATTATTTATTTTAATGGATATTATAAGAAACTCATTTCTATCTGGGTCTAGTCCTTTATGATCACATCATATAAGGTGTCTCCATTCTCATATCATCACATGGATGACCCCAGATCAAGATCACCATATAATTATAGAATGGACCGCAGCTATAGATAAACTACAAACAAAATATCCTCTTTGTTTTCTTTCTTTGGACTATTTTAGATTATTAACTTCAGACTTAAATCCTATTGTGTATGACATTCATACACTAAGTCTAAAGGTACATAAGTAATCAAGGATAAACATGATAATTTACAATATGCAATTTAAATCAAACATTTTGATAAATGACTAATGCATCTTTTATTTCATAACAAATAAATCTATTTACATTACATCAAGATTTAGAGAATATATCTCAACACCATCATTGTAAATTTTCTCATTATAGTGGATTTGGTTGATAGCCAATATACCCGGAGTGGTTTTTCTCTGTTAAGAGTTTTCCACTTCGTCAAAAAAAATTTACTTGTTTGATTTTCTTTACTGCTTTCATATATTGCATTATTAATTAATTCTACACATGGTCAAAATATTAGAAGAAACTTAGGTAAACTATGAATTTTCAATTGGTATAAGAGTCTGACCTCGGTCATTGACCTATTTATTATGAATAGAAGCCAACCCTCAAATTATAACATCCCCGATCCGGGAGACATTACCGACATGGGATATATCGTACTAACCACACAAGCCTCTGATTTAACAACCATAACAATACTATTACTCGTTCCTCTAATTATTTATCAAAAGTATGGGTCCATGGACTAAATTAACAACTGAACATGCAAACTTAACTTCAATAACTGAATACATAAAAACACATGTCTTTACAACGACTGACACATAATCAGAAACTAATACATGACTTCTATTTGACCTGACTGGACTCTCACTCTTTCTGACTTGAACTGGTCTCTCACTCTTTCTGACTTGAACTGGTGGACTTCACACCCTAATGACTGCAACAGTATCCGTCCTCCCGAGCTCGTCCTCCGAGAAACCTGTAAGACAAGCAAACTGGGAGTGAGGGGTTAGATCGTTGTACAATCTAAGTGAGTGGATGAAAAACCGAAAAACTGATATAAAGGCTTTTGGTTCTAAAACCAAAGTTCCAGAAAATTTTTTATATGAAAACTTCATCTGAAATCTCTTTTATAAAACTTAACCTTTCTGAAAATTTCTTTCTGAAAACTGTTTCTAAAATCTGATATCTGAAAACTGTTTCCTGAAAATCCGATATCTGAAAACTCTTTTTCTGGAAATCTGATGTCTAAATACTGGTCTGTATCTGAAAAACCTGACGTATGAGGGCGTTACGTATCGCCGTCCCACCATATGCCTAACTGGAGCCAGCAGTGCATATTCATGACTTGGGACGTTACGTATCGTCGTCCCCCAAAGTATACCACTATTGTCCCTGAAACTGGTGGTCGTGGGGCATTACGTATCGCCGTCCCCCAAGCCACTAAACTAGAGCCAGTAGTGCTGATCCATGCTACTACCTTACCCTGAATCTAGGGTCTAGGGGCGTTTCGTATCGCCGTCATTCTAGCCCTGAACTAGGATCTGGGGGCGTTACGTATCGCCGTCCCCCCAGTCCTCTACATGTGCACATGTTCTCTGTCCGACAATTCCAAACTGTATCAAGTTACATACTGGGGTGGGTTTTCCCCCATGCCTCGAAAAATATAAAACTCATGGTTTGAATCTCAAAACTATATAAAATATTTTCTGAAAAGTATTTCTTTTCTCAAACATAACTTTGCATAAAATAATTGTACTGGAAATCATCTAATGCCCTACATCGTAAAAATATAAGTCTGAAACAAAATAACAGAATAAAAGTCAATTTAAAAGAAGAGTGTCCACTCACCTACTATGAACCTGGCTGGCACTGTTTCACTTAATTGATGAACTTAGGATTCATGCCGATAAACTATAATCGGTAAACTTGGTTAGATTAAAAACCGCGAAAATGCTTCGAGATTATGCTAAGTCTTTGTATTCAATCCTATACTATCATTCCAAAATGTAATATACTTATATCATGAAGTATTATTGAATATAAATCGTTACGCGGCCTTAGGGTGGCCTCCAACATATTCAGGTGGAACCATTTCAGGTCAGAATTTGGGAAGATGTTAAACGTGGAAGTTGTAGCTCTCAGTTTATTCTTTTCGATGATATACAATTCATAAGAATATGATAACGTACTAAGAAGTTATGGCCAGATTACTAAAATATATCCGAAGCGGAACATCATATCGTCTAGTATCAGAATCTCAAAGAATTTTCCGATAAAGTATATGTGTCCAACATAATTTATATTATATAACGCTTATCCCATAATGTAACAGTATTTTGGATTTTTCGGTCGTTACAAGTTCTCCCCCCTTAAATAGGATTCATCCTCGGATCATCTTTAAACTTAGGATTTTATCATAGGTCATTGGATTTGTGGGTCTCTTATAAACCTCGTACCATGCTGTAACTATTCTGTATCATCAGGAATTCTATTTGACCTAATTACGAAGATCTTTACCCGACTGATCATTTACCATCTTTGATTAGTGAGCATATAAGATTCTCCATCTTTCTTAATATATAACTCATACATCGAACCTTATGTCATACTTGATAAACTACTACTTCAGAATTCAAAGCTTCAATGAATATCCTTTAAGTTCTTTTCTAAGAGGTACCACTTCATTTTCGTTTCATAAGATCTTTGCTAGGTATCCTGGACTACCTTTATCTGAACCATTAGTTGTGCTCAACTTTCTTCGTCTCCAAGGAAATTCATTTTTCTCTAAACCTTTAGTTATATTCGATCAAGTTCTCCTTAACTAGTACCTTTTACTCTTACTAGAGATACTGGTGACTCTTGATTAGGCTTTCCATACTCATTTTTTGGAATCGATAAGTTTACAAGTGGTCCTTGTCATTATTAACAATGCTGGTACTCGATACTCATTTAGCTGCACTTGTTTAACTTGATCTAAAAATTCTTTCTCACATCTTAGCTGCTTAATTCTCTATATTCTCCTTGCCGAGCTCAAACTGCTAATGAATTTATTTTTTCTCTTCAAATTCAAATATCTCTAATTATTTAAGGGGGTCTAGAGTTTCCTAACTTACTGATACTGTCTACCGACGATTGGCTAAAGATTATGCTTTCTTGTAGGAATTTTGGTGCTTGAACCGCATTTCTTGCTATTAACATCGACACTAAAGAGTTGGTCTCGGCTAAAGCTCATTTACTTTTGTACTTTGTTTTAAGGGCCATTACTCAAATACATGCAAATAATTCATACCTTGAGAATTCATTTGCTATGTCAGTTACAACTTTGCTATAACTTATCTCTTCGATTTCATATTTTGATATGAATCTACCAATCCACCCATACTCGTGGCTAAATCCGTCCCAAACCCGTAGTGGTTTGTTCAACTCAGACTAGGGTTAGGTACTTTATATAATTACATGGCCAAAAGTTACCTTGTTATTGCACACCTTTGTCCTTACTTGTTAGGTATTCTCTCATACCATCGTTGCACCTAAACAGTTTCACTCTCAAACTTTTTGCTTAGTATTCTTTTCACCCTCTGCTTTATTCTACTATATATTGAGAACTTCCTTGGTTTATGTGTCTATCTTCTTATTTTAGGAATATTTTCTTCCTTTACACATTCTCTATATCGTCAAACCTTGGTTCCTTGAAATCTTAGTCCTTACTTGACTACTACTTTATTTATGTACTGCTCTATCTAAACATCTGAAGGTTTTATGTTCTGGTCTTTCTTTACTATACTTTCACTTACTCCTGAGAACATCTTGAGGCAACTTTGAAGGTCCGTCTCTACGACTGTTGTCCAACGAGGGTTGGGAGGGTGGGAACTCATACTGAGGCCTTCCTGATTATGGTATTCTAGTTGCATATACTTCTCGCCCTAAGGGCCTAGGACTTTCGTGTATATATATATGATGTCTATTCCTGCACTAGGGCACTACTGCTAAAATTCTCTGGCTCATTTTCTCTTATCTTACTTCTAATCATGTTCAACCATCGAACACCTTCCCTTTCTTACGAAACTCCTCTGGAGTCATGTTCTCTAAAATATTTCTTGTGTTGCCTTTGCACTTCTTCTTATTTAATCTCTGTTGTTAAATCTTCTGAAGTCGTTACTTCCTCTCTCGGAGTGCTGCTGTACTCTCTTTGTTATTACTCCTTAAGAAGCTTACTATGCTGCATATGTTTCTTTCTTACTTCAGTCCCTTGAATATCTTACATCCTTACTTTTCTGAAAACTCTATTAACTTTGATTCTCAAGACACCATCTACTAAACCTTTTGATTAGGTGTCGCACATATATAGTTATTCGCTCTCATATAATGAGACTCTTATGAGTCATATACTATACTCTTGAAATTTTTTCTCTCTCTAATTCCTTCACTTCCTTGAATCTTTACTTCCCTAAGGGGTTCTACTTCTAAGATGACTTCTAGACACCTCAAAATCCATCTATTCTGTCAAATTCTTATTTACTTTGTTCTTCTTCTTGCTGGGCTCAAGGTTGGAAATTGATACATGCTTATATGTCTGGTAAGATGTCTAATTACTTACCAAAGTCGGGGGCTATTGAAAAGAAAAACTTCTATTAATACTGCTGGAAACTGAATTGACTTAATCCATGTCTTAAGGCCCCTTACTTTTATCAATCACTCCAAGGTCTGTACTTATATTGCTATCTCCAAGTTACATTACCTATGCTACTATATGCACTGGATTATCTTATCACTTTTTTCTCATTCTTTCTATTTTCAGATCCTATCTCTTGGCTCTACGCCATGCTACTGAGGCTAGTAATGGTTCGTTCTTCTAACTACATCTTAGATTTCTGCTCTCTGTTCTTGCTATAAATCATAGCTATGACACTTTGTTCTACTGTCTATACTGGTACTATTGTCACCTCTAAATATCTCCAACTTCATGGGTCTATTCTTGTATACTTCTACGAATTTCTATTGACTTGGGCTTATCTGTGGTTTGTACTGTATTTGGTCTATCTTGTGGACTCCTACTAATCTTGCAGGCCTCACGCTGACTTGTCTTAATTCTTCGGCTATAGGAGGTTATCTTCTTTATATCCTCGAAAACTCCATTAATCTTTTTCTAGGTAACCCGCCTTCAAAGGTCTTTCCATTTCTTAAGATGGACTCCTATTGGGTTTCTTACGGTTGCCTTTATCTATGCTAGTAGGAACTACTTTATATCTCGTCATTTTTTTTCTTTATGTCTCGATGGGTTTTTATATCCTTGTTCTAGTACTCTACGTCCTGGTAGAGTCTATTGCTCATGTAGGGTAGGTATGAGATAGACTCTGTCAGGACAGCTTTCTAATCTAGTATCACTAAGTGGTCGCAAACTAGGTAACTTAGGGTCTTGTCCTCATCGAATCACTCAGGGTAAGGTAACTAATTATTTATGTTTATGACTTTATTTATCTATTTGAGGACCTGGGTCTGAGCTTGGGGATCCGAAGTTCTCTACGTCCTCTTTGGCATCTCATTCTATTAGAATTCTTAAGACTATATTAATTTCTTGCTTCTTTCACCTTGTGGTTGTTATTGGTTGTTCGGGGAACTCACTCTCTATTCGAGGTGCTCAAAAGCTATTGGATATGCTAGAAAGAATTTTCTAAGGGGAAATGAATCTTACTTGGAGGGAAAAGACTTTACTTGGGTCTACTCGGCATTTTACTCTCATTCAAGCTTGATATACTCTTCTTTACTGCAGGTTTTGGTATTATCTTTTACTTTCTAACTTTATGAATATGATTCTTCTACTATCTGGTTACTTTAATCATCTACACGTCCTTTTTTAATTTTCTTACACATCTTTCTTCCCACTTTCTAGAGTAACACTTCTTAGATCTCTACTATTTTAAATTTATAGCTTGTTCTGAATTTCTAGTGATAGGTCGAGATAACTACAAGGAAATTCTCAGCTTGGGTCTAAAATATAGTTGTTCTTGTAAGGAATACTATTGATTAGTTGGGGAAGCTTACTAACCTGTCTATGGATCTTGAGGACGTACTCGAGGATCGGATACTGGATAGGTAGTGCCCCACAGACATGTATCCCAAATATAATATGTATACAAGACCCCAAAACTATACCCACTGCAGTCACTGACTCTCTAGACCATGCTATGATCAATTTCATCATCGGACTTATGCTTAACTATTAAGGAAGAGACTCGAACAAGTAGGCAGAATCAATGTCTTATGATTAATAAATATGGGATCACAATTGAATAAGATCAGGAAGACAAACATCTCCATAATTTGTAACTTCGTCTTCCTCCGTCTTTTTGCTTTCTTCGAACATC
>SKCR01042675.1:0-57629 GCA_019454045.1 Zanthoxylum bungeanum
TATCTGGGACACAACTAAAACAAGAATCGTATATCCACACTTTTGAAGAGTGGGTACTAGGACTAATTTGATTCCATTCAAATAAAGTCTACGAATCTAGTTTATTGGGCAAAATGCCTAAAACACTGTTTACTTGGTAAAAGTGCAAATGCCACCAATCTGTTAGCCCTAGTTCATAGTGAAGCAAGTGGGCCCATGTCTAGCTAGGCTAGATGTGGATATGAATATTTCGTGACCTTACGGATATGGCATCACGTAATGGTTATGTGTCTCTTTTGAAGAACACAAATCAGAAACTTTTAGAGTTTCGACACGAAATAGACAAACAGATAAGCTATAGTATTATACCGTCACGGTAAGACCATAATGGAAAATACTTAAGCAATAAGTTTCTTATATAATTGAAAGAGTATAATATTCTTTCAAATGAGGACTCCTCCCGGAACACATCATTTTGACGGTGTGTCCGAACGGATTAACCGAATTGTGTTAGACATGATAAGACTAATCATGAGTTGCTCTGAGCTACCATTTCCTTCAACGGATAAGCTTTAAACAGTGCAAGAACTTATTTAGAATAAGGTTCCATAAAAATCTGTTTGACAGATTTCATATTAGATATGAACGGGAAAGAAACCGGGTTTCACATTCCTGAATATTTGGGTATGCTAGGCATATGTTTGGATGATACCAAACTAAAACCCAAATTGGATAAGTGCCAATTGTAGGTTATCCTAGGGATACCATAAGTATAGTACTTATACAACTCACTTGAGAATAATTAGATTGTTGCTCGCCATGCGGTTTTCCTAAGAGGAATACCGATATGCAGTGGTAAGTGGGAGGATAGTAAACTCTATGAAAATCGTAGTAATACTATTCAAGGCACCATTCCTTAATGGAATATAAATAGTTCATCAATGATGAAACTATACTATTAATCTTCGAATACACAAGAACCGCATATGTCGGAGAGAGTCAGAAAATAACCTGGGGTATGGGTTTCTGATCTCACCTCATAAAGATGTCTATATCTTATTGAGGTATACCAACTGACTACGTATGAGGAAGTGATACAAGGTATCGACTCCCTATTATGACAAAGTGTCATGAGTCCGAAATGGATTCCATGTATATCAACTATGTTTGGACACTAGTTGATGTATCACAAGGCATTGTGCCTATTGGTACTGTATAAGTCTTCAAGGAATACATACATTGATGGCAACATACCAACGTATAGAGCTAAGCTTTTAGCGGAAAGGTATTTTTATCAACATTGTGTTGACTATGATTCAAACTTTTACCTGTTGCCACGGTAAATCCATTTGAATAATACTTGCTAACACTGCATGTTTCATTTATGAAATATGTCAGCTTAACGGGAAAATCGCTTTCCTGAAAATGAAACCTTTTGGAGATGTTTATAACATCCTGTTGGTTTTGTCGTACCAAAACTAGCAAACAAGGTTTGCGGGTTATTCGATCCATGTTTGGATTGAAGCAAGCATAGGTTCTTGGAATTACCGTTTTGATGTAATCATAATAGTTTATGATTTAATTCAAAACGAAATGATTCTTGTGTATATAAGGAGGTTAGTGGGAGCGCACTGACAGTGGCTGTCCTATAAATAATGATAATATGTCATTTCTTGGAAATGATATTCCCATAATACAATCGGCGAAAGCTTGGCTTTCGAAAACTCTCCATGGAATCGTACATTGGAAAATGTACGCTACCTGGTGTCTCATACGCTTTGAGCATATGAAGTCACAAACATGCCAATCCGAGTGATAGTCACTGGATTGATGTTAAGAACATCCTTTAATATCTTAGAGAACTAAGGATGCTGTCTTAATCTGTGGAGAAGGAGAACTTGAGTGACTGGGATCACTGTAGCAAGTTTCCTTAACCGATAAAGATGACTTTAAGTCGCAAACGGTACTATACAGTTTGAATAACGGTACAGTGAGCTGGAAATCTTCCAAGTAAGATACTGTTACCGAATAAACAACAAATGCGGGTTAATTGCTGCAGCTGAAGCGGCAATAGAAGCCTTCTAGGTCGATAAATAAATCTAATTAGATTAGATATAATTCGGTTAGCAGCTGAGCTAGGCTCGAGCACAGGCTAAAGAATTAATGGTCTCATCAACGATCCAGATATATACTTCGACTATTCATCTGATTCGTTCGGATCATACATCGTGGCGATGTGATGATCGAATAAATCGCATCAGACGATAATCATGCAAATCCGCTGACGAAAGCTTTTCTCAGCAGTTTGAGCCAACCGTACATAGTTCGGGTGTCAAGCACACGAGTGACTGGCTATAGGCCAAGTGGGAGATTGTTGGACAATAATGACCCATAGCGTCACTATTTGTACAAATCATGGTGTTGTTGTACAAATTAACTATGTGACAAAAGAGATTGCACTCTTATCATTTGTGATTAGATCACCTAGATGTATAAATGATAGGAGGTCCCTATGATTTGTTCATGGAACGAGAATGATATGAGACAATATCAGTCCACGAAGGATAAATCATTAAATATCCCTATTCAGAGTATTATCGAGATTGGACATCGATAAATACGTAAAAGACTAGTATTACACTTGTGCGCGTTTGTGAGGGCACAACGGCATAGTTCTCATATATTTGGGTATAAGATACTCATGCAAGTGTAATAGGAGGTTGTGTTTTACCAATGGTACGGGAAACAGCTTCGCTCTGGATAGACCCCATCGGAATTCCATTGGTAGTATGACTATGTGTCTATGGAAGTCCGACATCAGGGTAGGTGTATTTGGTCTTAACCTGAGACTTGCACCTCTAATACTTGCGACAATCGATATACTCTAGTTGCGGTCGTCCAGGGCTTTAACAGGTTCTGTGTACGCCAATGCTGGGTATATTGAGAATCAAAGAGTATTGGGTGTGATGTCAAGACGAAAGTGTCACTCCAGTCATAATTGAGATGATGTCACGTAGGATACAATATTAGTACTCTTAAGTGCTGCAGCCATCGGGATATTATGACAAGGTCATGTATATCCGATTATAGAGACTAGTTACCAGACATCCGACATGTGCTTCGTACGGGGCAGACACTATTCCAGCCCCAGGCCTAACACGTGACATCTGATACTGGATCGATATGCATTATACTATGTATACTACGCCTGATACAGATCTATATATTCCTATAAGGATATTTTCGGAGAATTGGGTAGGTATGGCGCTTTGCTAGAAGCCAACCTTGTCTTGTAAATCGGTAAAACGTAGTACTTGGTACATACGTATTCCGATAGTCCGATAACCGTATTTACTGCCAACATATCCGGGGATCTCATGGGTCGCTTCCCAAAGATTCACCGATGACGTATGACTCGCACTTTAATTAATCTGGGATTAATTCGATGAGAGAGAAAATTAATCTGTGATTAATTACGGAGATATTTTATCTGGATAAAATATCCATTAAAGAGAGATAACGATTAATTTGGAATTAATCGATTAATTAATATATTTGATATATTAAACGAAATTGGATTTCGACGCGGAATTAAAATTAGATTTTAATTCGGGCGAACAAATTAATTTAGAATTAATTCGTTAGCGATGTGAATAGTGATTTCGCTAGGCGTAATCATTTAATTACGACGCGATGGAAAATTTGTTAATTCGGAATTAACGAACCCGAGCCTGAGAGTGTTTGCGAGCGCATTCACATTTCGAATTCGAATGTGGCACGCAAGTCACATCAAGCATGAAATCGCTAGTCGCGTCAAGCGTCAAATCACTTGTCACCTTGAGTGATGTGACTTGACAACTTGTCACTTTATTAAAGTGATGTGAGTTGATGTGAATAGTGATAGGTGTTGTTGGATTTAATTAAAGGTTTGTACTTGTTTGACTTTGAGAAAGCAAATATATTATATATTTATTTGATTTTTTAAAAATCAAATATATGTATATCATATACACCTTTTTCCAACCAACCAACTCACTAATATCTCTCTCATTCTCTCCCCTCATTCACGCCCATTTTGGGTATTTTTCTTGTTCATTATCCTGTTCACTGCAGTGAGTTGTGCAAGAAGAATAGGAGCAATTTTGTGGCGAAATTGGCTTGAGCTAGCACTCAAAGAGACATACGAAGGTGATAGGGAAACCCACCCACGAGCCGGGAATCGTTTGACGAAGTTTGGAGCTTCAAATTCTTGGATTAAAACTGAAAATGGTGAGCCCAAATCTGCACTGCAGTGGCCGAATTTGGAGGGCATAATTTTATTTTTGTTTTTCAGCGCATCGACTCAACCGATCATTGTGAGTATTCCGCACCTCCGTTGATTGTATTCACATGTTATTTCATGCTTATAATTTATCTTGGGACCTTAATAGAAACCAACACAAACTTTGTTGTATACATGTAATCCATTTCGGACTTCATGGTACTTTGCCATAAAAGGAGTCGATACCTTATATCACTTCCTCATACGTAGCTGGTTCGTCTTCTTCAATAAGATTGATATCTACATGAGGTGAGATCAGAAACCCATACCTCCCAAGTTGTTTTCTGAATCTCTCTGACCTACGTGGTTGTTGTGTATTCAAAGATTATTGGTACAGTTTCATCCCTGATGAAATGTTGGTGTTCCGTGAGGACTCGGTGCCTGGAACAGTATTACTCTGATTTTCATCGAGTTTTACTTTCCTTCCACTTACCACTGCATATAGGAATTCCTCTTAGGAAAACCGCATGGAGAGCAACAATTACATTGTTCTCTTGTGAGTTGTATAAATACTATACTTTGGTTTCCCTATGACAACATACAAATAGGCACTTATCAGATTTGGGTTATAGTTTGGTACCATCCAAACATTTATCGTATGCCTAGCATTCCCAAATCTTCAGGAATGAAAAACCCGATTTCTTTCTTGTTCATATCTAATATGAAGTCTGTCTAACAGATTTTCATGGAACCTTATTCAAAATAAGTATTGGACTATTTAATGCATATCATATGAAGGAAATTGGTAGCTCAGAGTGACTCATCATTAACCTTACCATGTCCAACAAAGTTCGGTTTCTGTCTCGGGAGGAGTCCACTATGAAAGAATATCATACTCTTTCAAGTAATTTTGAAACTCATATCTTTAAGTATTTTACACTATGGTCCAACCATAATGTTTTTAATACTTTTACCGGTTTGTTTTCTTACTTCATGTCGAAACTCTTTGAATTACTCAAAAGTTTCGGACTTGTGTTTCATAAGATACACATAACCTTAAAGCGATGCCACATCCGTAAAGGTTACGAAGTATTCATATCCACCTCTAGCCTAGCTAGACATGGGCCCACATACGTCACTATGAACGAGGGCTAACAGTTCGGTGGCACTTGCACTTTTTCCAAGTAAAAGGTGTTTTAGGCACTTTGCCTAATAAACTAGATTCGTAGACATCATTTGAATTATAATCAAATCCGTCCTAGTATCCAATCTTCGAAAGTTTGGATATACGAGTCTTGTTAATGTGTCCCAGACATTAATGCCACAAATAAGTCTCATCTGATTAATTCAGTTTGAGTTATTTGTTTGTCATGTTATATGTATGAGATTAATTTATATTCTAAATATAAATACTGTTATTCACATCTAATGTGCTTATCTCAATATCATCTTTATAAATAAAACACTTAGTGTTCTAGAATATAAAGGTATACCCGCAACGAGTTAAACTAGATCGAGAGATAATGTTCCTAGTCAAACTGGATATATAATAACAGTCTCCTAATTTAAGTACATGCCCAAATGGCAGTTCAAAACTTAGGTTTCTACGACCAAAACAGCGACTCTCGTCCCGTTTCCAACTCATAGGTCGATCTCATCTGAAGCCAGTCTCATTCTAATCAGCAGATCCCGCACATCAGTACATATATTTATGAACCACATCCAGTATCTAAAATCCAATTTTAAAACCAGAAGTGGACATGTTTTTAACAAATATACCAGAAGCCGGACCCTTGTCCGTCTTCACTTCCTTCATGTCTGCCTTTTCCATACGGCAGTCACGCTTCCAGTGACCCCGTTTGCCACAGTTTAGGCAGACATCTTGGGATATGTCCTTTGTCTTCCCAGAAGACTGTGACGATTTTGCCTTTGCCCTTTTTTCATATCCCTAGAAGCCTTCGGCCAAGCCTTGACCTTCTGGGATATTGAAGTAAGATGCGCCTTGCGATTCTTGCCCTTTTGCAAGCTCTGGCTCTGTCTCCTTGAGCATAGCCATTAACTCTCCAAGAGTTTTCTTTTGCAATCAGTACTTCTAAGATCTAAGAATAGATCTATGAAAATCCTTCAATTTCAATATCATACTATAAGGATCTAATCCTTAGTTCTGACGAAGAAATTAAAGAGTCTTTGCGGCAAGCATAAAGGATTGAGCACTAAAGTTTTCATCACCATGAGTCTTCTAAAGCTCATGCTCTATTATTTGCTCAACTCCGGGCTTAGGCTTGAAAGGTTTCTCTATCAAATAGAATAACTTCTCAGTTCCCAGGACTATCCTGAGGTTCTATTCCCAATCTGAAAATTAAGCCGTAAAAAACATTTCTCTCCTATGATTATGTCCTAAACACTAATCTATCAGTTATCTTGATTCCAATAGTCCAACTATCCAATCAACAATTTCAGGTACAATCGAATATAATGATTACTATAGTCTAACTATATAACCAACTATAAATGATCGGTTAAATTCAAATGTATTGATTACTATAATCCAATTATATAACCAACTACAAATGAAGTAGTTTGAATACAGTCCAACTGTTCAATTAAAATAACAATTGAATATTAGTCCAACTAATATATTTATATTTAAATAATTAATGACGAAAAATGAAATGAGCGCTTATTGACAAGTATCTAAACGAAATTGCAAATTTAACATTTGCCTCCCATAATTTTTCGGTGAGCCTCTAAACCTCTGTGGAGTATTCGGGAAACCTAGTTTCCTAGTGGGCTAGGATCTCGTTAAATAACACACAACCTTGACTTTGGCCAACAAGTTGTATGAAACTTAACTAGGTAGATCTCTAAGATCAATTGGATCTCATCCAATTCCTAGATCAAGTAGGTGGACCTCCAAGTCCGAAACATATATCCAATATATCCGATATATTGCTTAACCTTTTTCCTCTGAATCAACTAAGCCTTGGCTTAGGCTCAACAAGCTTAATGAAACTAGTTAAGCGTGACCCATTGACAGTGGGAAAGCTTCGTAATTGAGGCCGATGAACAAGAAATGACCTTGACTTGGTCAACAAATCACAACTTGCCTAAGGCGTACAATATGGAATAAAGCTTTCATGATTCAAACACATCCGTGATGGACAAAGGTCTTGACTTTGGCCAACAAACCAATGTCAATCTTGGATCTTGAGAGAGAATCACTCAATGGAAGGAAAAACACTTAATATAAAATGAGGGTTTTTGTCGCGATTTGGCAACCAATTTATTATCTTTTATTAGGTCTCATCATACACCCTTAAGCACGCATTCTAAAAGCATAATAAGGCGCGAAAAAAATTTAATAATGATATACGGATGAATATACAACAAACTTGTTCCTAGAACAAGTTTCTCCATTTCCTCTCTCTCGCTAGCACTATTCATACTTCTACCCAATTACATAATACTTCTAAAGAAACCTCATTTACATTGAGGGGAATTGGTGAGAAGAGAAATACAATGAGAAAAGAGGTAATAGGCTGGACACGTAGGTCCAATTTAATAAATTCTAAATTTATTAGAATAATTTCCAAAATTGCCCTCACCCATCTAATATCCATCCGATATACATTATTCATAAATACATCCAAGTATTCACACAAAGATATTATCAATCAATCTAATCCAATTAATTAATCTTTGATTAGTGACCATCCAATGTTCAAACAACGATTTGATTTGCGCGAGTCCAACTCGTTTAAGAATAAATACTCAAAGTAAGTATTCTTGAATTATATCGAACTACAATTTTAAATCCGATTTAAATTGTATCCAATACTAATTCATATTTAATTCCAAATTAAATAATTACACTTTCAATAGTGCCTTTTAGACTTGGATTCCAAATTCAATCTTAACGGGTCTCAAAGGTCTAATTAGTATACAATACTATTTAATTAAAGTCCAATGGACTTTCAATTAATTCTTAAGGCATGGGCATTGGCAATTATGGGTCAAACCCAAGATGCCAAGGCCCAATTAGGAATCACCATGTGCCAAAAATCAATTTAGGCCTATTAGGCTTAGCTAAAACTTTAAAGGCCTAATTATCATATTTGGATTTTATGGAAATGGTTTTAGTCCCAATTGGATCCAACCAATTATCCTAAACCAAACTTGGCCCAACTAATCCCATTAAGCACAAATACAATAAATTAAATTAACTCATTATTCCAAATTACAAATTAATTCAATTCAAGTGTAATGACCATAATTAATTAATTAATCTAATGCTTCAAAAACACTAATTAATTCAATTAATCATGCTCTACATTTCCAATTCATGTCCAACACAAATCGAAGCAAAATCAATCTAATAACATGCTACAAAGCTCACGGTAATGGCAACAAAATTAACATCCAATTTGATTTCAATCTAATTAAATCAACATATAAGATTCATTTCATGCCATTAACACATCTAATTGTTAAATTTCAAAAATAACCATGAGTCCTCTAGGTCATGTATTCGGCCAAGGCATACAAATTGGGGAAAATTAATCCTATCAATTTTTCACAATTCCAACAATTTACAAATCCAATTGAACATCATACAAGCTCAACCAAACCATCAATTTAAGAAAATACATACTCCAAGCATAAATTCCCAAATTAAAGTCCATGAACCCTAGAATTCCAAATCAAACTTAGATTGCTCTGATACCATTGTAAGTGTTCCTAGAACATACCAAGATCGTCTAAGAGTGATTTGTTTGTGAATAAATCAAAAGAGTTGCGGAAATACTCACATTGATTAGATGAGTTTCAAAACTTTTATGCATTTCGGTAGAAGCTCCAAGTCTTCTTGAGTGTTTCCAACACTTGGGTGAGTTTCCCTATCATCTTGCTTTGACTCCTTGATGTGCTAGCAAGAACAAAATGAAAGAAAAATTGCTCTCCCAAGAGACAATGGAGTTCGACATTTTAGAGAGAGAAGAGGGAATAGTTGTTTGCTTATTTTGTTTCTAAAACAAAAAGTGTTACACAAGTTGACTTGTCAAAAAATGTGTATATGATTTTTCAAAAGCAAAACAAAACACAAAGTGTGTTGGAGAAGCTATCATAAAAGCTCTCAACCACTTCCATCAACTTGAATGACAAGTGATTTAAGTTGGTGGGTCCCACTTTAAATTCCAAATTTAAGTCGGACAATCCAACACTCAACTTCACTCGGGCCCAGATTAGTTTAATTTTGAATTAAATGAATTTGCTATTGTGACTTAATTAAATCCAATTTAATTAAATAATAATGCCTCGCAATATTATTACGTAAGTCGCTTACGAATTAATTCTAAATTAATTTGTTCGCTTGAATTAAAATCCAATTTTAATTCCGCATTGAAATATAATTTCAATTAATATATCTAATATATTATTTTAGCCCAAATAAATAAATTAAATAGTAAAATCAAATTTAACAATTAAATTTACTTTTCCGATTAATTCCAAATTAATCGTGTTTTCTCTCTTCTAGTCGAATTAATTCTAAATTAATTCTTGCCGTAATTAATCCCAGATAAATTTTCTCTCTCATAATTAATCCCAGATTAATTCTGTTAGAGTCAAATATCATCGGTGAATCTTTGGGAGGCGACCCAAGAGATCCCTGGATATGTTGGCAGTAAATACAGTCATCGTACTATCCGAATACGTGCGTACCTGGTACCACGTTCTCACCGTTTTACAAGACATGATTGGCTTATAGCAAAGCACCGTGCCTACCCAATTCTCCAGAAATATTCTTTAAAGGAATATGTAATCTTTGTCAGGCGTAGCATACGTAGTATTGCATATTACGATCCAATATCGAATGTCACATGCTAGGCCTGGGGCTGGAATTGTGTCTGCCCCGTACGAAGCATATATCGGATCTCTGGTAACTAGTCTCTAAAATCGGATAATCATGACCTTGTCATATTATCTCGATAGCTGCAGCATACAAGAGTACCAGTTCTGTATCATGCATGATCATCATCTCCATATGACTGAAGTGATACTTCCATCTTGACATCACACCCAATACACTACGATTCTCAATATACCCAAAAGAGGCGTACACTGAACCTGCTAAAGCCCCGGACGACCAAAACCAAAGCGTATTGATTGTCGCAAGTACTAGCGATGCAAGTCTCAGGTTAAGACCAAATACACCTACCTTGAAGCAGATTCCCATAGACACATAGTCATACTACCAATGGGATTTCGAGGGGTCTATCCAGAGTGAAGCTGTTTCCGTACCATCGGTAAACAAAACCTCTTATTACACTTGCATGAGTATCCAATACCCAAATATACGAGAACTATGCCGTTACGCTTCCATAACGCGCACAAGTGTAATACTAGTCTATTCTGCATAATCGATGTCCAGTCTCGATAATACTACGACTATGGATATTTAATGATTAAACCTTAGTGGATTAATATTGTCTCATATCTTATTAATCCGGTACTAATCATATGGACTTTTATCATTTATTTGTATTCAAGTAATCTAATTACAAAATGATAAAATAGCAATTTCCATTGTCACATAGTTAATTTGTACAAAAACCACAATGTCTTTTACAAATAGTGACGCTATGGGTCATAATTGTCCAACACCTATAACCTAGAAGACTATCACATGTAGTATATTGGAATTGGAGTTCCAATGATTTAACCCAATGTACCGTGAGCTTTGGAAGGTCGTATAGACATGTGGGTATTGGTTGGACGAAGACTGAATAACTCACAGGTGATTCCTAATAGTTGGAAGTACACACCACCGTCAATAGGAATCTCCTCGAGTCGAGTAGCATATAGTACTCAAGTGTGAAGTAAGATAGGATCTGTCGGCCCGTATGTGTACCATAAAGTATTTACGTATCTATGTGAGTAAAGTCACGCTTCTTAAAGTTTTGGCCAAAATCGATCACCTAGGGTGGATCACATTATTTATGAAGAGTCGTGGACATGTCGACATGAGATGTGCGCCTCAGAAACTTGACGTTATATTCTATGTTTCCTGAGCACAACTAGAATAGCCTATGATGGAGGGATTGTTAAATATATGTGATGACCTCAACTTGTATAGTTCATAAAGGTCGTTCATGTTCTTCACGAATTCGGAGGTGGCCGAATTAGGTACGTATTAGCTAGGCTTATATGACGAACGTGTCTGAACTTAGAGAGTCACATATGAAGTGTACTCATTGAGCACTTGGGTAGCTGATTATTTTTTATAAAAGATAATATTCGATATTATAATTATCAACTAAGATAATCAAGTGTTATTGGATAACATTGATTATTTACTTTGACCTAATTGGATAAATTGGATTAATTTGATTAATTCAATAATTACACAATGGCTTAATTATAAAATCATAATTATCTCTACCATTTGAGGATATTATGGTAATTATAACTATGTAATAATCAGTGGTTTTGGCTTGATTTAATTGGATTAAATCAAATTGGCAAACATTTTCCTAATCCTTGTCTTGATTTAATTGGATTAAATCAAAGTGATAGTCAATGGAGATTAGTCAAACCTAATTATACATATTTAGACAAATTAGATTAAGCTCACATAAAAGTTGATTACAACTTTTATTATTTAAAAATTGCCTAAGTGTTGCTATAAATAACAAGCTTTAGGAATGTTTGAATTAAGCAAAGTAAAAGCTTGAGAAAGCTAAATACAATCAAGAATTGGAGAAATTAGCCTAAGTTAAAGAAGTGCTTAGAGAAGCTTGTGAGGTCTCTATAACATTTCATCAAGGAGAAATCAAGATTGGATCTTGGATTGAAGCTTGCTAGCATTGGAATCAAGATTGGATCTTGGAGTGAAGCTTGCAAACCTTAGAGGTTCTCCTATCATTTCAACAAAGAGAAGAAGATTGGATCTTTCTATCAAGCTTGCTAGGTAAGTTTGAACTTCTCTTAAGTTATGTTCTTTTATGTATTGGATGCATGATCACATAACTTAATGTTGAAATAAGGCTAATAAATTGTGTTAGGATGCTTTGGAAGTATAAACACAATATTCTTGTTATTAGGTCAAAATATTTATGTTAGACATAAACATAAAATTAGAGTTTGGAACTCTAAATTAAAGCTTAGAGCTATGGCTACCATTCTAAAATCACATGACCACCTTGGGTGACCTAGAATTATTCACGAGACATTTCTTATGGGGATTCTAATTTGGTTTGTGTATTGGATTCAAAATTTATTCAAGTGCGTATTTAGAATAAATTTATATTTTTGTAAAAATATTTCATATTTTGAAAAACTTGATTTTTATTCTATAACATGTGTTGATGTTGGTTTTGATGTTAAAAATTAGTTTTGGGTATTTTTTAAGTGTTTAGGGAGAGTTGAATGATATTAGGATAAAATACCTGATTACGCCCAAAAAGTACTTGTGGTTATCGCAGTATAGTTACGGTGTCGATTCCTCTTAGAGATGGTTACAAGGAACTAATTTACTTAAATAAAAACATTAGCAAAAACTTAATTAAATAGAAAGATTGAATTGATAATATAAAGTAAAGATTATGAAAAGTATGAAGGAAATATCAATATAGAGAAGCAGCAAAGCATGAGGAATCCCTCTTGTATCAACTTCCTATATTTAGTTATTGATTTCTTTTATTACTCAATTGAAGGTTTCACATCCCAAACCAATAATCGGAAGATATTCAATTCAAAATACATTAAATTCTAAGGTAATCGATGATTTACTTTCTCTATGTTAACAACACACAAAGTTATCATTATGACCTATCTAACGTCGACAATATACCCACATACAATACTGTAGTAGAAGATCAACTCATAAAATAACTTTACCAGTCAAAATTGGGTTCCCCAATCACACATAGAAGAAGCATGACTATTCCTATATGTAAGTTGGTAAAACACAATCTCTGGATTCATAAATAGAAAGATAATAAAGAATAATAAAACATCAATTGTATTAAACGTTAAAAAGCATTCAGAAATCAACAACATGAATACAAGAAATCAATTACAAGAGTTTATCCTTAGCTTTGCCTAGGAGATTAGTTCTTCATAGAGAAGAGAGACATAACCTTGATAGATCATAGAGATGTAATATCGGCTTGAAGTTCTTTGTCATTCTCTTTTGAAATTATATTTGTGGCTTTTTGTTGTGTGATTCGTCTCTATTTTTTCTCTCTTTTTCTCCTTCTAGGGTTTTGGATGAGCTTGGGTTTATATAGAGAAGCCATAGAGGCCTTATTTGCGTAAAAAATGAACTAAGCAAAAACATTGGAAAATGTTTCCGTGTCGCGACGCGTGGCCATTGCGCGTCGCGACACGTGGCCGAACTTACAGGATTATGATGTTGGGTTTCTAAGGTCATCCCAAGATCAAATCAAGTATGAAATAATGTGAATACTAAAAGAAGTATAGCGGAAATATACTTACAAAGATCGGTTGGTTGAATGTGTTGATAACAAAAATTCCTCTTTGAGAAGTGCTCCAAGATCCTCTCTTTGAATTTGTGTGTTGAAGCTCTAAGCTTTGAGATAGATTCCAAACTCTAGGGAATGTTTCCCTAACCCCTTTGTATGATCTCTTTGAGTGCTAGCTCTTGAAAAATTTGCAACAAATCTTCCAATTTCTCTTTGATAAATTCGGCCAAGCCAAGAAAATTTTTGTCTATTGCCGTGAATGAGGAGAGAAGAGATGAAATGATGATTTTAAATTTTCAAAAGAAAATATATGATATACCAAATATCCAACATTTGGTATATGTCTTTCAAGTCATCACTTTGAGTGTTTTACAAGTCTTTGACAACCCACCAAATACCATCAACATAAAGTTGATTAAATGACTATGTGATGTGACTTGTGATGTGACTTATGGGCCCCACTTGATTCAAAATCTGAGTGGGCCCGCAAACATATTTCGGGCTCGGGTTCGTTAATTCCAAATTAACGAATTTTCGGTTGCGACGTAATTAAATCAAATTTAATTAAATAATTATGCCTAGCATAATTACTATTCACGTCGCTTGCGAATTAATTCTAAATTAATTCGTTCGTCCGAATTAAAATCCAATTTTAATTCCGTTATGAAATCTAATTTAATTTAATATATCGAATATATTATTTTATTGATTACTTCCGAATTAATCGTTTTCTCTCTTCTAATAGTATTTTATCCCAGATAAAATCTCTCCGTAATTAATCATAGATTAATTATGTTCGAGTCATACGTCATCGGTGAATCTTCGGGAAGCCATGAGATCCCTTGATATGTTGGCAGTAAATTCGGTCGTCAGATTATCCGAACACGTGCGTACCTCGTACTACGTTCTTACTGATTTACGAGACATGGTTGGCTTCTAGTAAAGCACCGTGCCTACCCAATTCTATAGAAATATTCTTAAAGGAATATATAATCTATGTCAGGCGTAGTATACATAGTATTGCGTATTGCGATCCAGTATCTGATGTCACATGCAAGGCCTGGGGCTGGAATAATGTCTACCCCGTACGAAGCATATATCGGATCATAAGTAACTAGTCTCTATAATCGGATAATCATGACCTTGTCATATTATCCCGATAGTTGCAACATAATAGAGAACCGGTTATGTATCCATGCATGATCATCATCTCCATATGACTGAAGTGATACTTCCGTCTTGACATCACACCCAATCCACTACGATTCTCAATAAACCTAGAAGAGGCGTACACAGAACCTGTTAAAGTCCCGGACGACCAAAACCAAAGCGTATTGATTGTCGCAAGTACTAGCGATGCAAGTCTCAGGTTAAGACCAAATACACCTACCTTGAAGCGGATTCCCATAGACACATAGTCATACTACCAATGGGATTCCGCGGGGTCTATCTAGAGCGAAGCTGTTTCCGTACCATCGGTAAACACAACCTCCTATCACACTTGCATAAGTATCCAATTCTTAAATATATGAGAACTATGCTGTTACGCTTCCATAACACGCACAAGTGAAATACTAGTCTATTCCGCATTATCGATGTCCAGTCTCTATAATACTACGACTAGGGATATTTAAGGATTAAACCATTGTGGATTGATAGTGTCTCATATCTTATAATCCGGAACTAATCATAAGGACTTTTATCATTTATATATATACGAGTAATCTAATTACAAAATGATAAAATGCAATTTTCATTGTCACATAGTTAATTTGTACAAAAACCACAATGCCTTTTACAAATAGTGATGATATGGGTCATAATTGTCCAACATATGACTCCTTTGTTTCTGATCGTTTCCTGCGTGATTCCGATACATCCGTAAGGTCTCGAAACACGTACAATTGCTCCAATATCCATATTCCATTGCTTCCTAATAACAAAGCACAAAATAAACTATAATTAATATTAAACAAATGATAATAAAACCGAATTAGTGATGTTCAAAGTATATTTTCATGCACTTATCACAACCCCAACCAACTTATTGATAGTCTCTAGCAATTCAAGTGCAAAAATAAAATAAGAACTAACTAAATTAAAAATAAATAAAAACTATCTAAACCACTTTCGTAGGGATCACGATTGTATTTAGCGTATGCAACAAGCCTTTAAACCCCTAAGTGGCCCTAGTGGACAAGTTATAGTCTCGTGAGCGCTTACAGTGGCGACACCCACAAACGTCATTCAAAACACATGCAATCATGCAAAAATAACCAAATGAAAATAGTCCCAATAGTTAGACATATTATTGTCCTCAAATAATGCATAGGAATGAAATCAGAGAACTGTCAAAGTACTTCATGCAACTCGAATTCAAGTCCTTGAATAAATCATCTAAGCTAGACTCACAGTGTGTCGGTGTAAAGGTTTATTCACAGCTTGATTCCTAGGTAAGCCAACTAAATGATTTCGTTTAAAAATTGGGATCTGATGGGTCAAACCAACCTAGATATCTCAAATGCGATATGTACTTGCCTTTCTGTGCTCAGTATGGTATGATTTTTTTTTCATTTTCTTCTTTCTCTTTTTTCGACTTTTCTTTTCTTTTTTTTTTATTTCAACACACCTACCTTTTAAGGTAGCATTTCTCCTCATGGTGGTCCTAACACTCGCCCATGGGTAGCTTCACGCTTATGGGTTATAGGTTGTTTAATTTCTGTCTTTCGAGACTTTCTCTTTTTATTTTTTAACCATACCATACATCATAACACTAGAAAATCAGGATAGACTTATAAGACTGATGTTACTTCTATCTTCTCCAAGCTCATCCTCATAATGCCTGAAGATGTAATGCCTACAAAACTAAAAGTGAACAAAGTAAGTCAAACGAATGACTTAGTAAATGAACATAAAAGTGAAAATTTACGCATTACCATAAATGTAATTAAATGAATACCTACATCAAACTTGGAACGTGAATCATGAAGTAATTCATGCATGATACATGAAAATGTATCATGATCTGAGAACTCATGACATAGCTAAACACTGAAACATGATATCATGAAAATGACATAAAACATAAAACATGTCATGACCTAGACCTTGACATGAACTAATTATGAAACTGATAACTATAACGTGACTGAAAGAATATAAGCTTATCATGAATCCAAATCATGGTTCAAAACATGACTGAATGTATAAACATGTCTACAACTGTGATATGAAAACGTGGCTATAAAATGTAAAATCATGAACATGAAATTGAAAATGTAAATTTGTATTGAAAATGTAACTTAAACTTGAAAACATAAACGTGATTTGAATCCGTATTCATGAAATGAAATCATAATCATAAACTAATAAACTGTAAACATGTTTGTAAATTGAGTTTCCTGAAAAAATCACACCAGTATCGCAACCTGAGTGTGTGAGACCTACTTTGCGGGACATGTTACCACATAAGCAGAGGAACATGAACATGAGTCTATGGGGGTGATTAGTGTCCCATGAGGCAACGTGAGAACACCCAGAGGGAATACTAAACTGAGGGGACAATACTACATAGGTGGTTTGAAACATTCTCATACTTGAACTTGTAAAACATTTATTGAAAGAATAAACTAAATTTCATGGAAAAAATCATTAATTGAAAAACATATAATGTGAAAAAGTGAACTGAAAACTTGACGTGCATACTGATAAACATGACATGTAGACTGAAAACATAAACTGAAAACATGTAATCATGAAAACGTAAACCATAAATGTGACACTTGAAAACATAAGCTAAAAAACTGTATAAACATGTCACATGAAAGCATAATCTGAAAATCGAAAACTATAACTGGTAAGTCAGGAACTGAAAACATAGATAGCAAGTATAACTGTACATGAAAACTTAAACTATAAGCATGATCCGTTAACGTAAATGGGAAAATATAAACATGAAAATAATGACGTGATCCGTAAACAAAAATATAATCTGAAAACCCAATACATGCGCTGAAAACTAAAATATAACTTGAAAACTATAAAATGCTATTGTGATTATAAAATTGTAACTATACACATGTACTATAATTGTGAACCTGATACATGGCATGACTATAAAACCAGAACTATGAGCATGAGACAGATGACGTGACTTACTTGTGACATGTTAGAAGGACATTAGTGACATAACTCTAACTTAATCTATTTCCCTATAACATGAAATTATACATCATTATACCTAACCACCCATACCCATGGCTATGGCCTACCCAAACCCTTGGAGTTTTTTATTTACCCTAACTATGCAATATTCATGTCATTAATAACTCAACATCAATAAAACCTGCTAACACAATGTAAATTGTGGGGGGGGGGGGTCAGATATTTTTAAAGAACTGGTGAGTGAACACTAAAGTGAAAATAATAAAATATATTTTAATTTAAATAAAAACTTAAAGTGTCAGAAATATTCTTATATTCAAAATCACAGTAAACTGAGATACATAAAGAGTCATGAAAATATGTTTACAAAACCTGTTGTCATGGAAATATCTTACCAGTGTCGGGGCCCTGGGGGTTGAAATCTACCTAGTGGGACCTGGCACCGCGTAGGCAGAGAAAGTTCAATACTAAACATGTTGCTGGGCCTATGGGGGTGATCGTTCCCCATGAGGAAACGTGAATGAACCCGGGACATTGAACATAAGGGGACAATTAGATACTGATGGTTTGAAAATCTTTAAATACTAACTTACTTAAAACTTAACATTATTCAAAATCTTATGTCTGAAACTTGTGAAATCATGGTCATAAAGCATAATAAACTTACAAACATAATCTTGAAATTCATAAAACTGTCATAATTTGATAATATTACATCAAACTGATTTACAAAGCATGAAAACATGACTGATGGCATAAGAATAAAACTAAATTCAGTCTTGTAAAACTAATCATATCTGAAAGCTAAAAACTTAATCAATAAACCATAAAACATTCAGAAAACATGAAAAGATTAGCTTTCACTCACAGTGCTGGAAATAATCCATATAGTTGGAGCTGTCACATGGATCTTGATTAAACTCCCTATATAAGATCTAAGAGCATAGAATGGAAGTGAGATTAGCATGCTTGAATACCTAAGAACTTAGTTACATATATGAATACTGCATGAACTTATAATGACGTGGAAGTGCATGGTATATTCCTAGCTTTCTAAGGTGTTCGTGACACCATTCTTTGTTAAGCTCTAAATGACTCAGACACACATCGTGATATTTCCATTCAACGACAACTCTTCTAACATTATTATATAACATTCTCAATATTTAACTAGATTCATCTTCCATCAAGCATTGTACGTTTAACTTTCAATAAACATTCCTTAGGCCAATACTTATAACATAATGTATCATGATACATTATTAACCACATCACCCACTTCAACTCTAGGCATTAGTTACACTTCTAATTATTTCACCCAAAACTAGCTATAACTACCATGATCACTACATGCCCACAAGCACACATGCCCGTCCTCTAATTCAATTCCCCACTAACACCTCTAACATTAACTAGTCATTAAATATTCACTCACAATGCCACAAAAAATACATACACACCGTGACTTATATACATCCATATATTCAGCCCTGGCACCGCATTCTCCTCACATTACTTCTAAATCAACATGAGGCTTATCAACATTACTTAACATCACCATTATCACACAACCATATCATGCCCCCAATATAAGTACCCATTCGGCCATGGTGCTCCATGTATAACTTCACACTATGGTCACCAATACTACATTTAGTTCATCACTCTAACTATTTGCACATGACTCAAATCATCATCATATTTAACTTTACTTCAAGCTTACCAATCATTCAACACAAGACAACAATAATCTACCTTACATATATCTATTCGGCCACATTACTTTAAGGCATTGCATGATGTTCCTCCAAATTTATCATTTTACTATCACATAAGGCACTATTTACCTTGCTTAAAAACATTACCAACACACAAAAACAAAACCCTCTTCACCTATGTGATTCGGCCAAGGCCATATGTTGAAGACCACAAAAATATTCACTTTAAGTAAAATCTTAAATGATCTACACTTTCTTCAAACCACAACAGCCTTAAGATAAATTCACCGTCCATCATCATTCTCGGCCAAACACAAACACAAAGTAAATTGAAAGAATTCAAAGAAATACATGATAAATCCAGACTATATCACTAAAGGCATAAACAAGCACTATATTATACATAATCATGTCAAATCAAACAAAAATCAACCTAAGGTTCAAAAGTGAGGGTTGGTCACTCATGTTAGAATTCAAAAATAGTAATAAATCTTGAAGAATCACAAAAAAATCATTATTGAGGCAAACATTCCCATCTCGAATAAAGGAGCAAGAAAACTTGGTGTTTTTGGTCTAGTAGTCGTGAGAAGCACGGAGAAGAAAGACAATGGTATCTGATTTTTATATACAAAAGAGGATGATTTTTTTGATTTAAATAATAATTTATTTTAGGCACATGTTCAAATGAATAGTATCCATGTCACTGTAATATACAGTCAAAAAACATAAATTTTGACTTAAATTTGATATGAATTTAGGTAACGTTCAGCATGAAAATTGTACATCTTCGTCTTAGATTTTTTATCATATAAATATCACTGAAATCATACATCGGTAGCCCAAGTTATGGCCGAAATACCAAAGAGTGTCCAATACACGACAAGAAAATAATTACATACTGAAACTGCAAATGCTTTGCCGAATGTCCGAAAAATAATTTCAAGAGTACCAACACTCTCATACATGATTTTATAGTACATAACACATCACACATGTCAAAGTGGCCATTAGAATTTACACCAGAATGACCGGGGTGTTACAATCATGCCCCTTAAAGTACGAAATTATTGATCGGTAATACTACACCATTCTCACCTATGTAAATTAAAAGACATACCTTGTTGTGATGGAGTTCGTAGTACACTCAAGGTTTATATCAATTCATATATGACCATCTAGTAGACTACTATGAATTTCTTTATTTAACAGATATTATAAGAAATTCATTTTTATCTGGGTCCAATCCTATATGATTACATCATATAAGATGCCTACATTCCCATGTCACCATATGAACGATTTCGGATCAAGATCGTCATACATTTACAGAATGGACCGCAACTATAGATAATCCATAAATAAAGTACCCGTTTTGTCTACTATGTATGGACTATTTAGATTGCTAATTCCAGACTTAAACTACTACAAAGTACACTTTTTATACGGTTTTTTAAAGGGTTTTTTATGATGATTTTCGAACCGTCATGTTATACATGATCATAAAAAGTTTTGCATTTTTATGACGACTTTTTCATCATAACCATCATAAAAAATGGACTTTTATGAAGGTTATTATGTTAAGACCGTCATAAATTGTCGATTTGTTTATGACGGTTCTTATGTAAAATTGTCATAAAAAGTATACTTTTATGATGGTTCTTATCTTAAAACCATTAACTTTTTCATTGTATTAAAAAATATATATTGTGGGGCCTACCATGGACCTCTCCTAAATAAACCATGAGTGGGTGCACACCTAAACCCTAATATCACCCAAAGATGAACCCTATCTATGTCTACATAATCCATATTTAATTATACAAATTGATACAATCGGTATAACTTGAACTCTTGAGTTCAAGGTGTTGGTTTCTATTAAGGTCCCAAGATCAGTTATAAGCATGATTCAAGTGCGAATAACAATCAAAGAAGTTGCGGAATACTTACATCGATCGGTTGAGCGGCGCAGCAAGCAACGAAACTCCAAAAACTGCTCACTGGTTTGGCGTGAACTGCAGTTTGTGCTCATTAGTTTTGGCTTCGTTTTGGGTCCTTCGTCAAGCTCCAAGCTTCGTCGAACAATTCCCAGCTCATTGGTGGACTTCCCTATCACCTTCGCAAGTCTCGTAAGTGTGCTAGCACTTGAGATTTTTCCACAAAATCCCACTCTATGCTTCCCTCACTGCTCACGGGTTCAAGAACAGCAAACCAGTAACTTTGCCCCTTTGGGCGTGAAGAGAGAAAGAGAATGGAGAGAAGAGTTGTGTTTGGTTTGTCAAATTTGTGTATTAAATACACACATTTGAATTTCACATGCATTTCATGTGAATTTGGCTTTTAAAAGTCAAACCATTAAAGCCCCAAACACTCACATCACTCAATCCATCAAGTTGTCAAGTCACATCACTCAAAGTGACTTGTGATTTGACGCTTGATGCGACTAGCGATTTGACGCTTGATTTGACATGCCACACTCGAATTCGAAATGCGAATGCGCTCGTAAATAATCTCGGGCTCGGGTTCGCTAATTCCAAATTAAAGAATTTCCGTTGCATCGTAATTAAATGATTACGACTAGCGAAATCACTATTCACGTCGCTAACGAATTAATTCTAAATTAATTCGTTCACCCGAATTAAAATCTAATTTTAATTCCGCGTCGAAATCCAATTTCGTTTAATATATCAAATATATTAATTTATTGATTAATTCCAAATTAATAGTTATCTCTCATTAATGGATATTTTATCCCAGATAAAATATCACCGCAATTAATCCCAGATTAATTTTCTCTCTCTTCTAATTAATCACAGATTAATTTAGAGTGCGAGTTATACGTCATCGGTGAATCTTTGGGAAGTGACCCATGAGATCCCCGGATATGTTGGCAGTAAATTCGGTCGTCGGACTATCCGAACACGTAAGTACCTCGTACTATGTTTATACCGATTTACAAGACAAGGTTGGCTTCTAGCAAAGCGCCATGCCTACCCAATTCTCCGGAAATATCCTTACAGGAATAAAGGATATGTATCAAGCGTAGTATACCGTAGTGTTGCGTATTTCTGTTCAGTATCGGATGGTCACGTGCTAGGCCTGGGGCTGGAATTGTGTCTGCCCCATACGAAGCACATGTCGGATGTCTGGTGACTAGTCTCTATAATCGGATAAACTTTACGTTGTCATTTTATCCCGATAGCTGCAGCATTTAAGAGAACCAATCCCGTATCCTACATGACCATCATCTCCATATGACTGGAGTGACACTTCCATCTTGACATCACACCCAACACACTACGATTCTCAATATACCCAGCATTAGCGTACACAGAACCTGTTAAAGCCCTAGACGATCTCAACCAAAGTATATTGATTGTCGCAAGTATTAGCGGTGCAAGTCTCAGGTTAAGACCAAATACACCTACCCTGATTTCGGACTTCCATAGACACATAGTCATACTACCAATGGAATTCCGAGGGGGTCTATCCAGAGCAAAGCTGTTTCCCGTACCATCGGTAAAACACAACCTCCTATTACACTTGAATGAGTATCATATACCCAAATATATGAGAACTATGATGTTGTGCCCTCACAACGCGCACAAGTGTAATACTAGTCTTTTACGTATTTATCGATGTCAAATCTCGATAATACTCTGACTAGGGATATTTAATGATTTATCCTTCGTGGACTAATACTGTCTCATATCATTCTCCGTCCAGGAACAAATCATAGGGACCTCTCATCATTTATACATCTTGGTGATCTAATCACAAATGATAAGAGTGCAATCTCCTTTGTCACATAGTTAATTTGTACAACAACACCATGATCTGTACAATAGTGACGCTATGAGTCATAATTGTCCAACACAAGGTTGAAAGGTGTAGCATAGTTACCACCACAGCTATGTGTGTGTGCGCGTGAGTATGTTTGTAATGCATCTAAGTATCATTAGATATTTATAATTAATAAGTTATTATTATTATTATTTCCTAAAAAGTGGACTTTTTAAGTGTTCTTATTTTGTGAGTTTTTTTTAGTGTTAGAGATTTAATTTTATGTTTTGAGGTTGTTCACGGACAGATATAATATTTAAAAGATGACATTATTAGGTAATAACCATTATCTTTTCATTTCAAAAAATAATGTCGGTTTGTTTAATAACCACACCTAAAGCATATTTCACCATTTTATTGTTAAATCTATTCATAAATAGTTAAATACAAGAAACCAAAATTGTATAATTAAAGGCTTATTACACCAAAATCTAATTAAAGTATCTCAGTTGTATTGGTGAAAATGGTTGGCTCGTATTTTCTATGAAGCGTGTTAATTATCGGCACCAACATGTTGTGTTTAATTTTGTGTTTTGGGTTGTTCTGTATAATAGTGAAAAGATGACAATTATTAGATAATAACCGTAATCGTTTCATTGCAAAAAGTCAATTTTTCATGACGGTTCTAATGTAAAGACTGTCATAAAAAGTTGACTTTTGTTATGACGGTTCTTATTTATAACCATCATAAGAAGTCCACGTTTTATGACTGTTTTTATCTTAAAACCATTTTCTTTTTCGCCGTATTAATATATATATATATATATACATACATACATACATATATGACTATTTTTTGAAAATCGTCATTAAATTTCTTAATTAATATTGACAGTTATGTTTAACAGTCATCGTTTATATTTATGACAATTTGTTTTTTAAAATCTTCATAAAATGTCTATATCGATAATGACAATTATGTTTTATGGCCGTCATTATTTCTCATATTTAAAATATATGATAATTTTATGGAAAAACCATCATAAATAGTAAACAAAATATGAGGGTTTTTATAACAACCATTATCTTTTTTTATTAAATGATTGTTTTTATTAAAACCATTATATATTTTGCGTCATTAAAAGCTAGTTTTATAGTAGTGTTAAATTCTCTTGTGTATGATACTTATACACTAAGTCTGAATATACATAAGTAATCAGAGTATACAAGATGATTTATAATATGCGAATTAATTCAAAAAAATTTGATAAATGAATAATACATCGTTTATTAATTCAAAATAATTTTATTTACATGTTATATGATGCTCTAGGGCATATTTCCTAACAATCTCCAACTTGCACTAGAGCAAATGAGACATGTCATGTAATCCTAGATCCTCTAGCTGACCTTCAAAAACTTTAGCCGTCAAGGTTTTTTAAATGGATCAACCAGATTCTCTATCGATGTTATTTGCACTATCCCCCTAATGAGATAATATTTCATTTCTATATATGTCCCCTTTTTTTTTTATGGTTTCTTGGTTATTTGTAGTTCGCCATTGCACCACTATAATCACAATAAAGTGTGAGAGGTTTATCCATATCTGAAACAACTTTTAGATCTCCTAAAAATTTTCGGAGCTAGACTACTTCCTTGGCTGCTTCACAAGCTGCTACATACTCAGCCATCTTGGTGGAGTCATCAATACAAGATTGCTTTATGCTCATCCACACAATAGCCCACCACTCAGGATGAATATTGATCTGGATGTTGATTTCCTGGAATCTACATCCGTCTGAAAATCAAAATCTGTATATCCTATGAGGATCATATCCTTACCATAATATAAAAGCACATAGGTTTTCAAGCTATTAATATATTTGAGATATTTGAGAATGTGTTTCACAGCTACCAAATGATCTAATCTTGGGTTATATTAAAATCTACCGACTACTCCCACTATAAAGCAGATGTCCGGTCTCGTGCATAACATAACATACATGAGACTACCAATTGCAGAAGCATATAAGATATATCTCATCTCCTCAAATGTTTGAGGTGTCTTTGGAGACTATACTTTCGACAAATGAATTCCATGTCGAAAGGACAATTACCTTTCTTGGAATTCTACATCCTAAATCGCACAATGATATTTTTGATATAAGATTCATGAGATCATTCCTAATGAGTAAATATCATCAACTTACAATATAAGAAAAATCACCTTATTGTCAATGACGCACTTGTATATATAAGGTTCATCGACATTTTACTAAAAATCATAAAACTTGATTATTATATCAAACCTTATGTTTCATGATCGAGACACTTGCTCTAGTCCATAACTGGACCTTTGCAGCTTGCAAACATTTTACTCTTGACATTGGGCAATGAATCCATTTTGTTGTACCATAAAAATACACTCATCAAGACTATCATTCAAGAATGTTGTCTGGACATCTATTTGACATATCTCATTGTCATAATATACGGCAATGAATAGAATAGTATGAATAGATTTAAGTATAGCTTCTAGTAAGAAAGTCTTCTCGTAGTCCACTCCCTCTTTCTGTGTATAACTTTGACCACTAGCCTAGCCTTAATGGTCCGAACCTTCCCATCTGCCCCTTCTTCTTGTAGATCCATTTTTTGTTAGTGTCCTAGACATGCCACAGGATCTCTAAGCGTGATTATTGTGTGAATATTATAAGATAAGTTGCGAAAATTACTTACATTGCTCGGTAGAGAAGTTCGAAATTTCTCCTCGGATGTAGAAGCTCCAAGCTCCAAGCTCTCCTTTTGAGTTCCAAACTCTTGGGTGAGTTTCCCTATAACCTTCTTTTGACTCCCTATGTGCTAGCAAGTTAAATTTTGCAACAAAAATTCCATGGAGAGAAGAGAGGCTCACGGTTTTTGGCTTTGAAGAGAGAAAATGAATAATTGTTTTTGTGTTTTCCAAAAACATGTTTTTTAAAGTTGTGTAAAGTTGACAAAAGGATGTCTTTAAATGCCAACCACTTCCATCACTAATAGTGACTAGTGATGTAAGTGAAATGGGTCCCACCACTTTCAAATTCAAAATTTGATTGGCTTACACAACACACTTTGGGCACGGGTTCGTTTAATCCGATTAAATGAATTTTTCGTCGCTAAATAATTAAATCCAATTTAATTAAATAATTATGCCTCGTAAAATTATTATGAAAGTTGCTCGTGAATTAATTCCAAATAAATTCGTTCGCTTGAATTAAAATCCAATTTTAATACCGTATTGAAATCCAATTTCAATTAATATATCTGATATATTAATTTAGCCCAATTAAATAAATTAAATAGAAAAATCTAATTTAACTATTAAATTTATTTTACCGATTAATTTCAAATTAATCGCGTTCTCTCTTCTTCACGAATTAATCCCAGATTAATCCATGACGCAATTAATCCCAGATTAATTTTCTCTCTTATAATTAATCCCAGATTAATTCTAGCCGTAATTAATCCCAAATTAATTTTCTCACTCCTAATTAATCCCAGATTAATTCTGTTCGAGTCAAATGTCATCGGTGAATCTTTGGGAAGCGACCCAAGAGATCCCTGGATATGTTGGCAGTAAATACGGTCAACAGCCTATCCAAACACGTGCGTACCCGGTACCACGTTCTTACCGATTTACAAGATATGGTTGGCTTCTAGCAAAGCACCGTGCTTACCCAATTCTCCAGAAATATATTCAACATGGAATATATATAATCTGTATCAGGCGTAGTATACAAAGTATTGCGTATTACGATCCAGTATCAGATGTCACATGCTAGGCCTGAGGCTGGAATTGTGTCTGCCCCGTACGAAGCATATATCGGATCACTAGCAACTAGTCTCTGTAATCAGATAATCATGACCTAGTCATACTATCCCGATAGCTGCAGCATTTAAGAGTATTAGTTATGTATCCCTGCGTGATCACCATCTCCATATGACTGAAGTGATACTTCCATCTTGACATCACACCCAATACATTACGATTCTCAGTATACCCAGAAGAGGCGTACACAGAACCTGTTAAAGCTCCGGACGACCAAAACCAAATTATACTGTTGTCACAAGTATTAGCGATGCAAGTCTCAGGTTAATACAACATACACCTACCCTGATTCGGATTCCATAGACACATAGCCATACTACCAATGAGATTCTGAGGGGTCTATCCAGAGCGAAGCTGTTCCCGGTCCAACGGCTAACAAAACCTCCTATCACACTTTCATAAGTATCCAATACTTAAATATATGAGAACTATGTCGTTAAGCTTCCATAGTGAGCACAAGTGTAATACTAGCTATTCCGCATTATCGATGTCCTGTCTCGATAATAGTACGACTAAGGATATTTAATGATTAAACCTTTCGTGGATTAATAATGTCTCATATCTTATTAATCTGGTACTAATCATATGGACTTTTATCATTTATATATCCAAGTAATCCAATTACAAAATGATAAAAGAGCAATTTCCTTTGTCACATAGTTAATTTGTACAAGAACACCATGTTCTTTACAAATAGTGTTGCTATGGGTCATAATTGTCCAACAATCTCCCACTTGGCCTATAGCCAATCACTTTGTTGGACAATTATGACCCATAGCGTCACTATTTGTACAGATCATGGTGTTGTTGTACAAATTAACTATGTGACAAAAGAGATTGCACTCTTATCATTTGTGATTAGATCACCTAGATGTATAAATGATGAGAGGTCCCTATGATTTGTTCCTGGACAGAGAATGATATGAGACAATATCAGTCCACGTAGGATAAATCATTAAATATCCCTAGTCAGAGTATTATCGAGATTGGACATCGATAAATACGTAAAAGACTTGTATTACACTTGTGCGCGTTTGTGAGGGCACAACAGCATAGTTCTCATATATTTGGGTATAGGATACTCATGCAAGTGTAATAGGAAGTTGTGTTTTACCGATGGTACGGGAAACAACTTCGCTCTGGATAAGACCCCATCGGAATTCCATTGGTAGTATGACTATGTGTCTATGGAAATCCAAAATCTGGGTAGGTGTATTTGGTCTTAACCTGAGACTTGCACTGCTAATACATACGACAATCAATATACTTTGGTTGAGGTCGTCCAGGGCTTTAACCAGTTTCTGTGTACGCCAATTATGGGTATATCGATAATCGTAGTGTGTTGGGTGTGTTGTCAAGATGGAAGTGTCACTCCAGTCATATGGAGATGATGGTCACGTAGGATATGGGACTGGTTCTCTTTAGTGCTGCAGCCATTGGTATAATATGACTTGGTCATAGTTATCAGATATAGAGACTAGTCACCAGACACCCGACATGTGCTTCGTACGGGGGAGACACAATTCCAGCCCCAGGCCAAGCACGTGATCATTCGATACTGGACAGAAATACGCAATACTACGGTATACTACGCTTGATACAGATCATTTATTCCTGTAAGGATGTTTCTGGAGAATTGGGGAGGCATGGAGCTTTGCTAGAGGCCAACCTTGTCTTGTAATTCGGTATAAACGTAGTACGAGGTACTTACGTGTGCGGATAGTCCGATGTCCGAATTCACTACCACATATCCGGGGATCTCATGGGTCGCTTCCCAAAGATTCACCAATGATGTATAACTCGCACTCTAAATTAATCTGGGATTAATCAGAAGAGAGAGAAAATTAATCTGGGATTAATTGCGGAGATATTTTATCTGGGATAAAATATCAATTAAAGAGAGATAACGATTAATTTGGAATTAATCGATTAATTAATATATTTGATATGTTAAACGAAATTGGATTTCAACGCGGAATTAAAATTAGATTTAAATTCGGGCAAACGAATTAATTTAGAATTAATTTGTTAGCAATATGAATAGTGATTTTGCTAGGCATAATCATTTAATTATGACGCAACGGAAAATTCGTTAATTTGGAATTAGCGAACCCGAGCCCGAGATTATTTGCGAGCGCATTCACATTTCGAATTCGAGTGCGGCACGTCAAATCAAGCGTCAAATCGCTAGTCGCATCAAGCGTCAAATCACAAGTCACTTTGAGTGATGTGACTTGCCAAGTTGTGATTGATGTGATTGAGTGATTGATTGATGTGAGTGGTTGGACTTTAATGGTTTGACTTTAAAAGCCAAATTCAAATGAAATTCATTTGAAATTCAAATGTGTGTATTTAATACACAAATTTGGAACCAAACACAATAATCTCTCTCATTTTCGTCTCTTTCTCTTCACGCCCAAATGGGGCAAAAATTTCTGGTTTTTAAGCTGAAAAAACCGAGAGAGTGGGAGGCTTAGAGTGGGGTTTTGTGGTAAAATCTCAAGTGATAGCACACTTACGAGACATGCGAATGTGAAAGGGAAGTCCACCCATGAGCCGGGAACCATTCGACGAAGGACCAAAATCGAAGCCAAACCAGTGAGTTTGGACTGCACACTGCCGAACCAGTGAAGGAGGACAGCAGTTCATTTTTGTTGCCGTGTTTGCCTCCGCGTCGCTCAACCGATCGATGTGAGTATTCTGTGACTTCGTCGATGTATTCGCACTTCAATTTCATGCTTGTTTATGATCTTGGGACCTTAGAATTTGCCAACAATGGCATCATGAGCTAAAGGTTGAGCATGAAATTGGTTAGGGTTAAAAATTGGGTAAACTTGATTTTTAGCATGATTAATGAAATTGGATGAATGAATATGCTTAAATGTGTTTGAATTGAAGATTGATTGGATCAATTTCATGAAATTGTGATTTGATCATTTTTTCCCCAAAATTCTATGTTGGCCGAATGTAGAGAGCCTTATTTTGTCTTGGAATTTTTTGATTTTAATTCATTGGATGAGTTAGAATCAATTAGGATGGTGATTTAATGTCGATTGTGGAATTAATTGGATTGAATTCGAATCAGGCAAAAAATCCCCAAATTGGCCGAGACTTGTAGCATGTAAATTGGGTTTGATTTTAATCAATTTGTGTTAGACAATAATTGATGTAGATGAGCATGATTAGTTATGTTAATTAAAGTTTTAGAAATGTTAATTGGGTAATTAATTGTGTAATGCATTTATGTAATTAAATTGAAAATTGGATTTTTGTGATTTAATTATAATTGGGCCTATTTTGTGAAATTGGGCTTATTGGGATTTGTTGTACAAAGTTGGGTTTAGGAAAAATTGGTTGGATCCAATTGGACCTAAAACCGCATCCATAAAGCCCAAATGCGACTTAATGGACCTTTAAAGTTTAATTGGGCCTAATGGGCCAAGATTGATTTCTAGGCTTATGGGGTAACTCCCGGATTGGATTTTGGTTATTCGGTTTGACCCGAGTTGACCAAAAGTCCACGCCTCGAGAAAAATTTTAAAAGCCCATTGGACATTAATTAAATTGACGTTGGACGTTAATCGGGGGTTGAGACCCGTAACGATTAAATTTGGAATTTAAGTCGTAAAAGTTCATTATTAAAGTGTAGTATTTAATTTGGAATTAAATATATGAATTAGAATTGAATGCATATTAAATTGGATTTAATGATGTAGTTTAATTTAATTCTGAATTCGTATTTTATGTACTTATTCGCAAAAACGAGTTTGACTCGAAACAAATAAAATCGTTGTTTGAACATTGGATGATCACTAATTATCAGATTAATTATTTGATTAGATTGATTGATAACATGCTTGTGTGAATACATGGTTGTGATGCATGAATAATGTATATCAGATGGATATTAGATGGGTGGGACAATTTTAGAAATTGTTGTAATAAATTCGATTTATAAATTGGACCTGCGTGTCCAGCCTTATTACCTCTCATTTCTTTGTATTATGTTCTCACATATTCCCCTCAATGTAAGGAGGTTTCTTTATAAGTGTAGGTAACGGGTAGAAGTTAATACTTGTGCTAGCGGAGCGGAGAGAGAGAAAGGAGAGATTTGATCTAGGATCAATGTGTAAAGTATCCATCCGCATATCATTATTATTTTACATATGCGCTTTATTATGTGTTTAGAATGCATGTTTAAGGGTTGTATGATGATGAGACCTTAAACAAGATAATAAATTGGTTGCCAATTTGCATGCGAAAAACCCTCAAACAATATTAAGCGTTTTTCCTTCCATTGAATGATTCTCACTCAAGATCCGAGACGGCATTGGTTTGTTGGCCAAAGTCAAGGCCTTTGCCCGTCGGATGGATGTGTTTGAATCACGAGAGCTTTGTTACATGTCAGTGTCTTGTCCAAGTTGTGGTTTGTTGGCCAAAGTCAAGCCCACTTCTTGTCCATCGACATTGATTACGAAGCTTTCCATGGTCAATGGGTCGCGCTTGACTGATGGGATCGCTAAGTTTGTTGTGCCAAAGCCAAGGCTTAGTTGATTCAGAGGAAAGGGTTAGGTAATACATTGGATGTATTAGAATATATAAGATATATGTTTCGGACTTGGATGTCCCCCTACCGGATCTAGGAATTGGATTGGATCCAATTGATCTTAGAGATCTACCTAGTTAATTATCATACAATTTGTTGGCCAAAGTCAAGATTGTGTGATATTTAACGGGATCCTAGCCCACTAGGAACACGATTTCCCGAGTACTCGACAGAGGGTTGGAGGCTTGCCGAAAAATAGTGGGGCAAGAATTGAATTTGCAATATTCGTTCAATTACTCGCCATACGCGCTCAAACAATATCATTCGTCAAATCAATTAAATATTAGTTGGACTAATATTTAAATGTTGTTTTAATAAATAGTTGGACTATATTCAAACAATTCATTTATAATTGATTTTATAATTGGATTATAGTAATCAATATAATTGATTTTAATCTATTAAATTGTAGTTGATTAAATAGTTGGACTATTGTAATCATATAATTAATAGTACCTGAAATCGTTGATTAAATAGTTGGATTATTAAAATCAAGATAAAATTGAAAGATTGACATTTAAAACATAATCCTAGGGAAAATGTATTTAAATAGTTTATTTTTCAAATTGGGAATAAAATTCAGGATGGTCCTGAAAATAATAAGTTACTTTATTTGATAAAATAACGTATTATGCCTAAGCTAGGAGTTAAGCAAATAGTAGAGCATAATCTTTGGAAGATTGATGTGATGATAACTTTAGTGCTTAATCCATTAAGCTTGTCGCAGTAGACTCCTTAATTTCTTAATCAGAACTATGGATTAGATCCTTAAGATATGATAAAGAAATGAAGGATCTTCATAAATCTATGCTGATTTTAGAAGTATTAAAATTGCAATAAATAATTCTTGGAGAATTAACGACTATTCTCAAGGAGATAAAGTCAAAGTTTGCAATTAGGCAAGTAGCGCAAGGCGCACCTGACTTCGATATTCTAGAAGGCCAAGGCTTGGCCAAAGGCTTCTGGAGTGTTGAAACTGGCAAAGGCAATATCATTTAATCTTCTGGGAAGATAAAGGAAATCCCAAAAATGTCTGCCTAAATGTGGCAATGGGATCGCGGAAGCGTGACTACCGTTTGGACAAAGCAGACATGGAGGAATTGAAGAATGAGCAAGGCTCTGACTTCAATATGTTTGTCAACATTATGTTCACTACTAGTATTAAAATTAGATTTAGATACTTAGTGTGGTACATAAATATATATTGATGTTCAGAATCTGTTTTGAACATGATACTGACTTCAATTGAGATTAATCTTCGATTTGGAAACGGGACGAAAGTCGCTGTTTTAACCGCAGGTACCTAAGTTTAGGAACTACCTTCGGGTATGTACTTAAATTAGGAAATTGTTATAATGTAACTAGTTTGACTAGGAACATTATCTCTATATCAGTGTTTGACCGCTACGGGTGAACCTTTATATTCTAGAACACTAAAGTGTTTTATTATATAAGGATGATATTGAGATAAACACATTAGATGTGAATAAAAAAATTTATATTTTGAATATAAATAAATCTCAAATATATATAACATGACAAATAGCTCAACTGATTTGATCAGAAGAAACTGATGTGGCATTGTTGTCTGGGACACAACTAAAACAAGACTCGTATATCCGTACTTTTGAATAGTGGATACTTGGACTAATTTGATTCCATTCAAATAAAGTCTACGAATCTAGTTTATTAGGCAATGTGCCTATAACACTGTTTACTTGGTAAAAGTGTAAATGCCACCGACCTGTTAGCCCTAGTTCATAGTGAAACAAGTGGGCCCATGTCTAGCTAGGCTAGAGGTGGATATGAATATTTCGTGACCTATACGGATGTGGCTTCGCGTTATGGTTATGTGTTTCTTTTGAAGAACACAAATCAGAAACTTTTAAAGTTTCGACACGAAATAGACAAACAGATCGGCTATAGTATTATACCGTAACGGTAAGACCGTAATGGAAAATACTTAGCAATAAGTTTCTAATATACTTGAAAGAGTGTAAAATTCTTTCAATGAGGACTCCTCCCGAAACACGTCAATCTAACGGTGTGTCCGTACGGATTAACCGAATTATGTTAGATATGATAAGGTTAATCATGAGTCGCTCTGAGCTACCATTTCCTTCAACGGATAAGCTTTAACAGTGTAGAACTTATTTTGAATAAGGTTCCATAATAATCTGTTTTTCAGATTTCATATTAGATATGAACAGGACGAAACTGGGTTTCTCATTCCTGAAGATTTGGGTATGCTAGGAATACGTTTGGGTGATACCAAACTAAAACCCAAATCGGATAAGTGGCAATTGTAGGTTATCCTAGGGATACCATAAGTTTGTACTTATACAACTCACGAGAGAACAATTAGATTGTTACTCACCATGCGGTTTTCCTAAGAGGAATACCGATATGCAGTGGTAAGTGGGTGGATAGTAAAACTCGATGAAAATCGGAGTAATACTATTCAGGCACCGATTCCTAATGGAACACAAATAGTTCATCAAGGATGAAACTATACCATTAATTTTCAAATACACAAGAACCGCGTATGTCGGAGAGAGTCATAAAACAACCTGGGGTATGGGTTTCTGATCTCACCTCTTAAAGATGTCAATCTTTTGAGGAATACCAACTGACTACGTATGAGGAAGTGATACAAGGTATCGACTCCCTATTATGGCAAAGTGTCATGAGTCCGAATTGGATTCCATGTATATCAACAAGTTTGGATACTAGTTGATGTACCGCAAGGCATTGTGCCTAATGGTACTATAAGTCTTCAAGGAAGACATACGTGGATGGCAACATACCAAAGTATAAAGCTAGGCTTTTAGCGGAAAGGTATCGTTATCAACATTGTGTTGATTATGATTCAACCTTTTATCTGTTGCCACGGTAAATCCATTTGGATAATGCTTGCTAAAGCTGCATGTTTCATTTATGAAATATGTCAGCTTAACGGTAAAATCGATTTCCTGAAAAGGAAACCTTTTGGAGGATGTTTATAACATTCTGTCGATTTTGTCGTACCAAAACTAGCAAACAAGGTCTGCGGGTTCTTCGATCCATGTTTGGATTGAAGCAAGCATAAGTTCTTGGAATTGTCATTTTGATGTAATCATAATGGAGTATGATTTAATTCAAAACGAAATGATTATTGTGTATATAAGAGGGTTAGTGGGAGCGCACTGACAGTGGCTGTCCTATAAATAATGATAAGTGTCATTTCTTGGAAATGATATTCCCATAATAACAATCGGCGAAAGCTTAGCTTTCGAAAACTCTCCGTGAATCGTACATTGAAAAATGTACGTTACCTGTGTCTCATACGCTTTGAGCATATGGAGTCACAAACAGGCCAATCCAAGTGATAGTCACTGGATTGAAGTTAAGAACATCCGTTAGTATCTTAGAGAACTAAGGATGCTGTCTTAATCTATGGAGATGGAGAACTTGAAGTGACTGAGATCACTAATGCAAGTTTTCTAAACCGATAAAACGACTATAAGTCACAAATGGTACTATACAGTTTGAATAACGGTACAGTGAGCTGGAAATCTTCCAAGCAAGATACTGTTACCGAATAAACAACAATGCGGGTTATTGCTGCAGCTGAAGCGGCAATAGAAGCCATTTAGGTCGATAACAAATCTAATTAGATTATATATATTATGTTAGCAGCTAAGCTAGGTGTCAGCACAGGCTAAAGAATTAATGGTCTCATCAACGATCCAGATAAATAATTCGACTATTCATCTGATTCGTTCGGATCATACATCGTGGCGATGTGATGATCGAATAAATCGCATCAGATGATAATCATGCAAATCCGCTGACGAAAGTTTTTCTCAGCAGTTTGAGCCAATCGTACATAGTTTGGGTGTCAAGCACTCGAGTGACTGGCTATAGGCCAAGTGGGAGATTGTTGGACAATTATGACCCATTGCGTCACTATTTGTACAGATCATGGTGTTGTTGTACAAATTAACTAAGTGACAAAGGAGATTGCACTCTTATCATTTGTGATTAGATCACCTAGATGTATAAATGATGAGAGGTCCCTATGATTTGTTCCTGGACGGAGAATGATATGAGACAGTATCAGTCTACGTAGGATAAATCATTAAATATCCCTAGTCGAGTATTATCGAGATTAGACATCGATAAAAACGTAAAAGACTAGTATTACACTTGTGCGCGTTTGTGAGGGCACAACGGCATAGTTCTCATAAATTTGGGTATAGGATACTCATGCAAGTGTAATAGGAGGTTGTGTTTTACCGATGGTACGAGAAACAGGTTCGCTCTGGATAAGACCCCTCGAAATTCCATTGGTAGTATGACTATGTGTCTATGGAAATCCGAAATCAAGGTAGGTGTATTTGGTCTTAACCTGAGACTTGCACCGCTAATACATACGACAATCAATATACTTTGGTTGAGGTCGTCCATGGCTTTAACCGGTTTCTGTGTACGCCAATTCTGGGTATATCGATAATCGTAGTGTGTTGGGTGTGATGTCAAGATGGAAGTGTCACTCCAGTCATATGGAGATGATGGTCACGTAGGATACGGGACTGGTTCCCTTTAGTGCTGCAGCCATCGGGATAAATGACTTGGTCATAGTTATCCGATATAGAGACTAGTCACCAGACATCCGACATGTGCTTCGTACGGGGCAGACACAATTCCAGCCCCAGGCCTAGCACGTGATCATTCGATATTGGACAGAAATACGCAATACTACTGTATACTACGCTTGATACAGATCCTTTATTCCTGTAAGGATGTTTCCGGAGAATTGGGGAGGCATGGCGCTTTGCTAGAGGCCAACTTTGTCTTGTAATTCGGTATAAACGTAGTACGAGGTACTTACGTGTTCGGATAGTCCGACGACTGAATTCACTGCCAACATATCCGGGGATCTCATGGGTCGCTTCCCAAAGATTCACCGATGACGTATAACTCGCATTCTAAATTAATCTAGGATTAATCATAAGAGAGAAAATTAATCTGGGATTAATTGCGGAGATATTTTATCTGGGATAAAATATCAATTAAAGAGAGATAACGATTAATTTGGAATTAATCGATTAATTAATAAATTTGATATATTAAACGAAATTGGATTTCGACGTAGAATTAAAATTAGATTTAAATTCGGCGAACGAATTAATTTAGAATTAATTCGTTAGCGACGTGAATAGTGATTTCACTAGGCGTAATCATTTAATTACGATGCAACGGAAAATTCATTAATTTGGAATTAGCGAACCCGAGCCCGAGATTATTTGCGAGCGCATTCCCATTTTAAATTCGAGTGCGGCACGTCAAATCGCTAGTCGCATCAAGCGTCAAATCACTTGTCACTTTGAGTGATGTGACTTGACAAGTTGTGATTGATGTGATTGAGTGATTGATTTATGTGAGTGGTTGGGCTTTAATGGTTGACTTTAAAAGCCAAATTCAAATGAAATTCATTTGAAATTCAAATGTGTGTATTTAATACACAAATTTGAAACCAAACACAATAATCTCTCTCATTTTCTTCTCTTTCTCTTCACGTCCAAATGGGGCAAAACTTTCTGGTTTTTAAGCTGAAAAAACCGAGAGAGTGGGAGGCTTAGAGTGGGATTTTGTGGCAAAATCTCAAGTGCTAGCACACTTACGAGACATGCGAAGGTGATAGGGAAGTCCACCCATTAGCCGGGAACCATTCGACGAAGCTTGGAGCTTGACGAAGGACCAAAATCGAAGCCAAACCAGTGAGGTTGGACTACACACTGCCGAACCAGTGAAGGAGGACATCAGTTCATTTTTGTTACCTCGTTTCCCTCCGCGTCGCTCAATGTGAGTATTCCGCGACTTTGTCGATGTATTCGCACTTCATTTTCATGCTTGTTTATGATCTTGGGACCTTAGAATTTGCCAACACACTCAAGTGTCTAACACCTAAACTATGTACGGGTCGCTCAAACTTTTGCTGAGATATCACTTTCGTTAGCGGATCTGTAAGGTTATTATCGGAAACGATCTTTTCGATCTTCACATCTCCACGATGTGTGATCTCACGAATCAGATGAAACCTTCAAAATACATACTCGGATCATTGATGAGACCGTAATTCCTTAGCCTGTATTGTAGCCCAGCTCAACTGCTAACAGAACTACTCATAATCCAGTTAGGGATTTTATAGATCCAAAATGCTTCTTTTGCTGCCTCAGCCGCAGTAATGTATTCCGCTTTTGTTGTTGAATCTGCAACAATATCTTGCTTAGAAGATTTCCAGCTCACTGTTCCATTGTTCAAACAAAATATGTACCCTTATTGCGACTTACAGTCGTCTTTATCGGTTTGGAAACTTGCAACGGTGATCCCAGTCAACTCAAGTTCTCCATCTCCATAAATTAAGAAAGCATCCTTAGTTCGTCTAAGATACTTAAGGATGTTCTTAACATCAATCCAGTGACCATCACCTGGATCGGCCTGATTGTGACTACATATGCTCAAAGCGTATGAGACACCTGGTCGCGTACATGTTATGGAATACATGATCGATCCGACTGCTTAAGCGAATAGGATCCGATATATTACATCTATCTCATCTTTAGTTTCAGGACACATGTCCTTAGATAGAGAGACGCCATGTTATACCGGAAACTGTCCCTTCTAGGACTGATCCATGTTGAATTTCTTCAACACTGTCAGTGTACGAGTTCTCAGAGAGTGCCAACAACTTTTAGATCTTTCCTAGTAGATCCTTACTCCTAGAATAAAGGTCGTCTCTCCCAAGAATTTCATGGAGAATTTTAATGAAAGCCAAGCTTTCACCGATTTTAGTATGGGAATGTCATTGCTAACAAGCAATACATCATCAACGTATAGGACAATGAATGTCAGTGCACTCCCACTAACTTTCTTATATACACAAGAATCATCTTCATTTTGAATGAAACCATATTGTAATATGATCTCATCAAAACGTTGGTTCCAAGAATGCAATGTTTGCTTCAATCCATAAATGGATCGATTTAACTTGCAAACCTTGTTTGTATATTTTGGCACGACAAAACCGTCAGGCTGTTGTATATAAACATCCTCCAAAATATTTCCATTAAGGGAAGTGGTTTTGACGTCCATCTGCCATATCACATAATCGAAATATGCAGCATTATCCGAATGGATTTAATCATGGCAACATGTGAAAAACGTTTCGTCGTAATTGACACCATGTTGATGACGATACCCTTTCGATACAAGCCTAGCTTTGTACGTTTGTATGTTGCCATCCATGTCTGTCTTCACCATGAAGACCCATTTGCTACCAATAGGCGCAATGACTTCTGGTACATCAACCAGTGTCCAAACTTGGTTATATACATGGAATCCATTAAGACTTCATGGCATCTTACCATAAAGTGGAGTCGATACCCTGTATCACTTCCTCATACGTAGCCGGTTGTCTTCCTCAATAAGATTGATATCTATATGAGGTGAGATCAGAAACCCATACCTCTTAGGTTATTTTCTGACTCTCTCTAACCTATGCGGTTCTTGTGTATTAGAAGATTGTGGAACAGTCTCATCCCTGATGAATTGTTCGTGTTCCGTGAGGGGATCGGTCCTAGGAACAATATCACTCCGATTTTCATCGAGTTCTACTTTCCTCCCACTTACTACTGCATTTAGGAATTCCTCTAAGGAAAACCGCATGGAGAGCAACAAATATTTTGTTCTCTTATGGGTTATGGAAATAATATTCTTTGGTTTCCCTAGGATAACCAATTACAAATAATATTCTAGTTTGGCACCATCCAAACGTTTAATATATGCCCATCATACCCAAATCTTCAGGAATGATAAACCCGATTTCTTTCCTGTCTATATTTAATATGGAGTCTGTCCAACAGACTTTGACGGAACCTTATTCAAAATAAGTATTGCACTATTCAATGCATATCCTGTGAAGGAAATTGGTAGCTCAGTGCGACTCATCATAACCTTACCATGTCCAACAAAGTTCGGTTTCTCCGTTCGAACACACCTTTCATTGAGGTGCTCCGGGAGGAGTCCACTGTGAAAGAATACCATACTCTTTCCAGTAATCTTGAAATTTATTGCTTAAGTATTCTTCACCACGGTCCGACCGCAATGTCTTAATACTTTTGCTGGTCTATTTTTCTACTTCGTGTCAAAACTCTTTGAATTTTTCAAAAGTTTCCGACTTGTGTTTCATAAGATACACATAACCATAACGCGATGCAACATCCGTAAAGGTTACGAAATATTCAAATCCACCTCTAGCCAAGCTAGACATGGGTGTTGGAATTGTCTAAGCATCCCAAGATCATATCAAGCAATGAAAATACAAAGTGAATACATCGAGGAAGTTGCGGAATACTTACATCGAGCGGTTGAGGCGATGCGGTGATAAACAAAATTTTTTCTGCCCTCCTTGGTGGTCACGACAGTGGCTGAATTTGGCTCCTCCATTTTCGGTCCAAGGATCGTCTCCATCAAGCTCCAAGCTTTGTGTTGATTCCTTGCTCACGTGTGCGGTTTCCCTATCACCTTCGCAAGACCCCATTGTGTGCTAGCACTTGGTGATTTCGCAACAAAATCATCTTGCTTTTCTCCTATTGGTTCACGGTGAAACCAGTAAAACAGAAGAAGAACAGCCCACTTTGGGCCTGAGAGAGAGGAAGAGTGGAGAGAGTTGTGTTAGTTGAAATTGATTTCTAAAATCAATTAAAAACAAATACCAAATTTTGTAAAAGGCTTTCCAAAGTCAACACAAAATTTGGAGGCAAAAAATGCATTCCAACCACACACATCAACTATTCACATCACTCAATCAATCAAGTGACAAGTTGTCACATCACTCAAAGTGACTAATGATTTGACGCTTGATGTGACTAGCGATTTGACGCTTGATGTGACTTGTGTGCCGTACTCTAATTCGAAATGTGAATGCGCTCGCAAACACACCCCGGGCTCGGGTTCGTTAATTCCAAATTAACGAATTTTCCATTGCAACGTAATTAAATAATTATGCCTAGCAAAATCACTATTCACGTCGCTAACGAATTAATTCTAAATTAACTCGTTTCCCCGAATTAAAATCTAATTTCAATTCCGCGTCGAAATCTAATTTCGTATAATATATCGAATATATTATTTTATCGATTAATTCCAAATTAATCGTTTTCTCTCTTTAATTAATATTTTATCCCAGATAAAATATCTCTGTAATTAATCCCAGATAAATTTTCTCTCTCATCTAATTAATCCCAGATTAATTAAAGTGCGAGTCATACGTCATCGGTGAATCTTCGGGAAGCGACCCATGAGATCCCCGGATATGTTGGCAGTAAATACGGTCGTCGAACTATCCGAACACGTAAGTACCTAGTACTACGTTTGTACCGATTTACAAGACAAGTTGGCTTCTAGCAAAGCGCCATGCCTACCCAATTCTCCAGAAATATGCTTACAGGAATAAGCGATCTATATCAGGCGTAGTATACGTAGTATTGCGTATCTCGATCCAGTATCGGATGTCACGTGCAAGGCCTGGGGCTGGAAATGTGTCTGCCCCGTACGAAGCACATATCAGATCTCTGGTAACTAGTCTCTATAATCGGATAATCATGACCTAGTCATATTATCCCAATGACTGCAGTACATAAGAGAACCAGTACCGTATCCTACGTGACCATCATCTCCACTATGACTGGAGTGATACTTCCGTCTTGACATCACACCCAACACACTACGATTGTAAATATACCCAGCAGAGGCGTACACAGAACCTGTTAAAGCCATGGACGACCTAAAACCAAAGTATATTGATTGTCGCAAGAATTAGCGGAGCAAGTCTCAGGTTAAGACCAAATACACCTACCCTGATTTCGGACTTCCATAGACACATAGTCATACTACCAATGGAATTCTGAGGGGTCTATCCAGGGCGAAGCTGTTTTCCGTACCATCGGTAAAACACAACCTCGTACTACACTTGCATGAGTAACTTATACCCAAATATATGAGAACTATGTCGTTGTGCCCTCACAACGCGCATAACTGTAATACTAGTCTTTTACGCATTATCGATGTCCAATCTCGATAATACTCTGACTAGGGATATTTAATGATTAAACCTTCGTGGATTGATACTGTCTCATATCATCTATATCCAGGTACTAATCATAAGGACCTCCTATCATTTATACATCTTGTGATCTAATCACAAATGATAAGAGATCAATTTCCTTTTTCACATAGTTAATTTGTACAACAACACCATGATCTGTACAAATAGTGACGCTATTGGTCATAATGTCCAACAATCTCCCACTTGGCCTATAGCTAGTCACTCGAGTGTCTTACACCCGAACTATGTACGGTTCGCTCAAATTACTGAGAAAAGACTTTCGTCAGCGGATTTGCATGATTATCATCTGATGCGATTTATTCGATCATCACATCGCCACGATGTATGATCCGAATGAATCAGATGAATAGTCGAAGTATTTATCTGGATCGTTGATGAGACCATTAATTCTTTAGCATGTGCTTTATCCTAGCTCAGATGCTAACATAACTATATCTAATCTAATTAGATTTATTATCGACCCAAATGGCTTCTATTGCTGCCTCAGCTGCAGCAATAATCCACTTTTGTTGTTTATTTGGAAACAATATCTTGCTTGGAAGATTTCCAGCTCACTGTCCCGTTATTCAAACTGTATAGTACCGTTGTCACGACTTTTAGTCATTATTGTCGGTTAGGAAAATTGCAACGGTGAACCCAGTCACATCAATTTCTCCTTCTCCATAGTTTAAGACAGAATCCTTAGTTCCTCTAAGACTTAAGGATGTCCTTAACATCAACCATCGGATATTGACACTCATAGGATGACCCATCACATGCGAATTGGACCCAGATTGTGACTATCGATATGACAGATAATCAATTCATGTTATATATACTCATTCAATTTTATAAAATACGATTTCTCAGAGAGTATCAACAACTTTAAATCTATCCCAGTAGATTTTTATTCCTAGAATAAAGGTTGTTTCTCCCAAGAATTCTACGGAGAATTTTTATGAAAGCCTGCTTTCACCGATTATTTTATGGGAATATCATTTCCAAGAAATGATATATTATCATTATTTAGGACATTTATGTCAGTGCGCTCCCACTAACCTCCTTATATACACAAGAATAATTTTCGTTTTGAATTAAATCGTACACCATTATGATTACATCAAAATGATAATTACACGAATCCAATGCTTGCTTCAATCCCTCTATGGATCAAATAACCTGCAAACCTTGTTTGCTAGTTTTGGTATGATAAAACTGTCAGGATGTTATAAACATCCTCCAAAAGGTTTCCATTAAGGAAAGCGGTTTTGGCATTCAGCTGACATATTTCATGAATGAAACATGCAACATTAGCAAGCATTATCCAAATGGATTCAACAATGGCAACATGTAAAAGGTTTCGTCGTAATCGACACAATGTTGATAACGATACATTTTTGCTACAAGCCTAGCTTAGTACGTTGGTATGTTGCCTTCCATGTATGTCTTCCTTGAAGACTTATATAGTACCAGTAGGCACAATGCCTTACGGTACATCAACTAGTATCCAAACTAAGTTGATATACATGGAATCCATTTCAGACATCATGGCACTTTGCCATGATAGGGAGTCGATACCTTGTATCACTTCCTCATACGTAGTCAGCTCGTGTTCCTCAATAAGATTGACATCTTTATGAGGTGAGATCAGAAACCCATACCCCAGGTTGTTTTCTGACTCTCTCCGACTTACGTGGTTCTTGTGTATTCGAAGATTACTTGTATAGTTTCATCCTTGATGAACTATATTGTGTTCTATTAGGAATCGGTGCCTGGAATAGTATTACTCCGATTTTCATCGAGTTTTACTTTCCTCCCACTTACCACTGCATATCGGTATTCCTCTTAGGAAAACCGCATGGCGAGCAACAATTACATTGTTCTCTTGTGAGTTGTATAAGTACTATACTTTGGTATCCCTAGGATAACCAACAATTTGCACTTATCCGATTTGGGTTCTAGTTTGGTATCATCCAAACATATGCCAAGCATTCCCAAATCTTCAGGAATGAGAAACCCTAGTTTCTTTCCTGTTCATATCTAATATGAATCTCTGTCTAACAGATTTGTATGGAACCTTATTCAAAATAAGTCTCCACTGTTTATGCGTATCCGTTGAAGGAAATGGTAGCTCAGAGCGACTCATGATTAACCTTATCATGTCCAACAAAATTCGGTTTCTCAGTTCGGACACACCGTCAAACTGACGTGTTCTGGGAGGAGTCATCATTGAAAGAATACTATACTCTTTCAAGTATACGAGAAACTTATTGCTTAAGTATTTTCATCATGGTCTAACCATGGTGTTTAATACTTTAGCCGATCTGTTTGTCTATTTCGTGTCGAAACTATAAAAGTTTCTGATTTGTGTTTCAAAAGAAACACATAACCATAACGCGATGCCACATCCGTAAAGGTCACGAAATATTCATATCCACCTCTAGCCTAGCTAGATATGGGCCCACTTGCTTCACTATGAACTAGGGCTAACAGATCGGTGGCATTTACACTTTTACCAAGTAAATAGTGTTTTAGGCACTTTGCCCAATAAACTAGATTCGTAGACATTATTTGAATAGAATCAAATTTTCCTAGTACCCACTCTTCGAAAGTGTGGATATACGAGTCTTGTTTAATTGTGTCCCAGACAACAATGCCACAATTTAGTTTCTTCTTCTGATCAAATCAGTTTGAGCTATTTGTTTGTCATGTTATATGTTTGAGATTATTTATATTCAAAATATAAAATGTTTTATTCACATCTAATGTGTTTATCTCAATATCATCTTTATAAATAAAACACTTTAGTGTTCTAGAATATAAAGGTACATCCGCAACGGATTAAACCCTGATATAGAGATAATGTTTCTAGTCAAACTAGTTACATTTTAACAGTTTCCTAATTTAAGTACACACTCATAGGGTAGTTCCTAAACTTAGGTATCTACGGTTAAAACAGCGATAGTTGTCCCGTTTCCGATTCGCAGATTAATCTCAACTGAAGTCAGTATCCTGCTCATAGCAGATTCTGCACATCAGTACATATTTATGTATCACACTAAGTATCTAAAATCCAATTTTTAATACAGCAGTGAACATATTTATAACAAACATATTTGAAGTTAGAGCCTTGCTCGTCTTCAATTCCTTCATGTCTGCTTTGTTCAAACGGCAGTCACGCTTCCGCGATCCCGTTTGCCACAATTAGGCAGACATTCTTGAGATATGTCCTTTATCTTCCCAGAAGACTGTAATGATTTTGCCTTTGCCCTTTTCACATCCCAGAAGCCTTTGGCCAAGCCTTGGCCTTCTAAAATATCGAAGTAAGGTGCGCCTTGCGCTTTTTGCCTTATTGCAAACTTTGGCTTTGTCTCCTTGAAATAGCCATTAACTCTCCAAGAGTTTAGTATTGCAATTAGTACTTCTAAAATCTAAATATAGATTTATGAAGATCCTTCAATTTCATTATCATACTTTAAGGATCTAATCCTTAGTTCTGATTAAGAAATTAAGGAGTCTATATGACAATATAATGGATTAAGCACTAAAGTTATCATCACATGAATCTTCCAAAGATTATGCTCTACTATTTACTTAACTCCGGGCTTAGGCCTAATATGTTATTTTATCAAATAAAGTAACTTATTAGTTTCCAGGACCATCCTGAAATTTTATTCCCAATTTGAAAATTAAACCATTTAAATACATTTTCCTAGGATTATGTTTTAAATGTCATCTTTCAATTTTATCTTGATTCTAATAGTCCAACTATTTAATCAACGATTTTAGGTACTATTCATTATAATGATTACTATAGTCCAACTATATAATCAACTATAATTTATTGGTTAATTCAATTATTGATTACTATAATCCAATTATAAAATCAACTATAATTAATCAAATATATTGATTACTACAATCCAATTATTAATCAACTATAAATGAAATAGTTTGAATACAGTCCAACTGTTTATTAAAAAACATTAAATATAAGTCCAACTAATAAATAATTAATTCGACGAAATAATTGAAATGAGCGCGTATGGCAAGTTATTAAACGAATATTGCAAATTTAATACTTACCTCCCACTATTTTTCGGCGAGCCTCTAACCCTCTGTTGAGTACTCGGGAAACCGTGTTTCCTAGTGGGCTAGGATCCCGTTAATATCACACAATCTTAACTTGGGCCAACAAATTGTATGATAATTAACTAGGTAGATCTCTAAGATCAATTGGATCCCATCCAATTCCTAGATCTAGTAGGGGACATCCAAGTCCGAAACATATATCTTATATATGCCAATATATCCAATATATTGCCTAACCTTTTTCCTCTGAATCAACTAAGCCTTGACTTTGGCACAACAAACTTAGTGATCCCAATTAAGCGGAACCCATTGACCATGGAAAGCTTCATAATCAATGTCGATGGACAAGAAGTGGTATTGACTTTGGCCAACAAACCACAACTTGGACAAGACACCGATATGGAACAAAGCTCTCGTGATTCAAACACATCCTCAACGGACAAAGGTCTTGACTTTGGCCAACAAACCAATGCCAGTCTTAGATCTTGAGTAAGAATCACTCAATGGAAGGAAAAACGCTTAATATTTTGTGAGGGTTTTTCGCGTGAAAATTGGCAACCAATTTATTATCTTTGTTAAGGTCTCATCATCATACACCCTTAAACATGCATTCTAAACACATAATAAGGCGCGTAAAAAAATATAATAATGATATGCGGATGGATATTTAACACATTGATCCTAGATCAAATCTCTCTCATTCCTCTCTCTTGCTAGCACAAGTATTGCTTCTACCTGTTACACTAACATTTCTAAAGAAACCTCATTTACATTGAGGGGAATAGGTGAGAAGAGAAATACAATGAGAAATGAGGTAATAGGCTGGACACAAGGTCCAATTAATAAATTCTAAATTTATTACAACAATTTACAAAATTGCCCCACCCATCTAATATCCATCCGAGATACATTATTCATGCATCGCAACCATGTATTCACACAAGCATGTTATCAATCAATCTAATCCAATTAATTAATCTGATAATTAATGACCATCCAATGTTCAAACAACGATTTAATTTTGCGCGAGTCCAACTCGTTTTGCGAATAAGTACTCAAAGTACGAATTCTTGAATTATATTAAACTACAAAATTAAATCCAATTTAATATGTATTTAATACTAATTCGCCTATTTAATTCCAAATTAATATTACACTTTATTGATAAACCTTTACGACTTAAATTCCAAATTTAATCGTTACGGGTCTCAAAGCCCGATTAACATCCACTGTTAATTTAATTAAAGTCCAATGGGCTTTCAATTAATTTCTTAAGGCATGGACTTTTGGTCAACTTGGGTCAAATCCAATAACCAAAGCCCAATCAAGGAATAACCCCATAAGCCTAGAAATCAATTTAGGCCCATTAGGCCCAATTAAATAATTAAGGTCCATTAGTCGCATTTTGACTTTATGGAAACGGTTTTGGGCCCAATTGGATCCAACCAATTTGCCTAAACCAATCTTGGTACAACCAAGCCCATTTAAGCCCATTTACAACTTTACAAGCTCAAATCCAATTTAAGCCCATTTAATTAAACTACAAAAATTCCAAATTTCATATTTAATTAAACAAAGTGTAATGCCATAATTATTCACCCAAATCAATATTTCCAAAACACCAATTAGCAAAATTAATTATGCTTATTAACATTAAAACATGTCCAACACATTTTAACAAAAAATCAAACCCAATTCATGCTACACAAGTCTCAGTAATGTGGGGTTTTTAATGTCCAATTCGGTTTCAATCCAATTGAATTACAAATCAACATTACCCAACATGATTCCAACTCATCCAATGATTAAAATCAAAAAATCACCAAGACATTAGGGTAGTAGTGTATTCGGCCAAGCCTCACATTTTGGGGAAAATTGTTCCAAACCAATTGTCATGAAATTGATCCAATCAAACTTCAATTCCACATTATTTAAGCATACTTAATCATCCAATTTCATCAAATCATGCTCAAACACATTTTACCCAATTTTAACCCTAAAATATTTTCATGCTCAACCTTGCTCTGATACCATTGTTGGAATTGTCTAAGCATCCCAAGATCATATCAAGCAATCAAAATACAAAGTGAATACATCGAGGAAGTTGCGGAATACTTACATCGAGCGGTTGAGGTGATGCGGTGATGAACAAAATTCTTTTCTGCCCTCCTTGGTGGTCACGGCAGTGGCTGAATTTGGCTCCTCCATTTTCGGTCCAAGGATCATCTCCATCAAGCTCCAAGCTTTGTGTTGATTCCTTGCTCACGTGTGCGGTTTCCCTATCACCTTCGCAAGACCCCGTTGTGTGCTAGCACTTGGTGATTTTGCAACAATATCATCTTGCTTTTCTCCTCTTGGTTCACGGTGAAACCAGTAAAACAGAAGAAGAACAGCCCACTTTGGGCGTGAGAGAGAGAGAAGAGTGCAGAGAGTTGTGTTAGTTGAAATTGATTTCTAAAATCAATTAAAAACATATACCAAATTTTGTAAAAGGCTTTCCAAAAGTCAACACAAAATTTGGAGGTAAAAATGCAAAAAATGCATTCCAACCACACACATAAACTATTCACATCACTCAATCAATCAAGTGACAAGTTGTCACATCACTCAAAGTGACTAATGATTTGACGCTTGATGTGACTAGTGATTTGACGCTTGATGTGACTTGCGTGCCGTACTCGAATTCGAAATGCGAATGCGCTCGCAAACAATCCCGGGCTCAGGTTCGTTAATTCCAAATTAACGAATTTTCCGTTGCGACGTAATTAAATAATTATGCCTAGCAAAATCACTATTCACATCACTAACGAATTAATTCTAAATTACCTCGTTCCCCCGAATTAAAATCTAATTTCAATTCCGCGTGAAATCTAATTTTGTATAATATATCGAATATATTATTTTATCGATTAATTCTAAATTAATCGTTTTCTCTCTTTAATTAATATTTTATCCCAGATAAAATATCTCTGTAATTAATCCCAGATAAATTTTCTCTCTCATCTAATTAATCCCAGATTAATTAAAGTGCGAGTCATACGTCATCGGTGAATCTTTGGGAAGAGACCCATGAGATCCCCGGATATGTTGGCAGTAAATACGGTCGTCGGAATATCCTAACACGTAAGTACCTAGTACTACATTTGTACCGATTTATAAAAGACAAGGTTGACTTCTAACAAAGCGCCATGCCTACCCAATTCTCCAGAAATATGCTTACAGAAATAAGCGATCTATATCAGGCGTAGTATACGAAGTATTTCGTATCTCGATCCAGTATCGGATGTCACGTGCAAGGCCTGGGGATGGAAATGTGTCTGCCCCGTACGAAGCACATATCGGATCTCTGGTAACTAGTCTCTATAATCGGATAATCATGACCTAGTCATATTATCCCGATGACTGCAGTACATAAGAGAACCAGTACTGTATACTACGTGACCATCATCTCCACTATGACTGGAGTGATACTTCCGTCTTGACATCACACCCAACACACTACGATTCTCAATATACCCAACAGAGGCGTACACAGAACCTGTTAAATCCCTGGACGACCTAAAACCAAAGTATATTGATTGTCGCAAGTATTAGCGGTGCAAGTCTCAAGTTAAGACCAAATACACCTACCCTGATTTCGGACTTCCATAGACACATAGTCATACTACCAATGGAATTCCGATGGGTCTATCCAGAGCGAAGCTGTTTTCCGTACCATCGGTAAAACACAACCTTGTACTACACTTGCATGAGTATCCTATACCCAAATATATGAGAACTATGCCATTATGCCCTCACAACGCGCACAACTGTAATACTAGTCTTTTACGCATTATCGATATCCAATCTCGATAATACTCTGACTAGGGATATTTAATGATTAAACCTTCGTGGATTGATACTGTTTCATATCATCTCAATCCAGGTACTAATCATAAGGACCTCCTATCATTTATACATCTTGGTGATCTAATCACAAATGATAAGAGAGCAATTTCCTTTGTCACATAGTTAATTTGTACAAAAACACCATGATCTGTACAAATAGTGATGTTATGGGTCATAATTGTCCAACAATGGGCCCATATAAGTCACTGTGAATGAGGGCTGATAGCTCAGAGGCAGGTACACCTTTACTGCTAAAAGGCGTTTTAAGCATTTTGTCTAATAAACAAGATTCACATACATCATATGAATTAGGATCATATCCGTCCAAGTATCTATTCTTGGAAAGAGTGGATATACATCTTGTTAATGTGTCCCAGATAACAATGCCACAAATAAGTCTCATATTATTTACTCAGTTTGAGCTTTTGTTTGTCATGTTTTATGTTTGAGATTCGTTTATATTCAAAATATAAATACTATTATTAACATCTACTGTACATATCAAAGTGTCATCTTTATATACAAAACACACAGTGTTCCTGTATACAAATGTATACCTGCATCGGGTTAAACTAGATACAGAGATGGTGTTCCTAGTCAAACTAGATATAGAATAACAATCACCTATTGTAAGTACATGCCCTAAGGGCAGGTTCAAAACATAGGTGCCAATGGCCAAAATAGCGACTCTCGTCCCGTTTCTGACTCGTAGGTCGATCTCATCTGAAGCCAGTATCCTGCTAATCAGCAGATCCTGCATATCAGTATATATGTGAGTACCACATCCAGAATCAAAAATCCAATTTTTAAAACCAGTAGTGTATATGTTTATAACAAACATCACATGAAGCTGGAGCCTTGCCTGTCTTCACTTCCTTCAACTCCACCTTGTACTCACGGCAGTCACGCTTCCAATGACCCCATTTGCCACAATGTAGGCAGAAGTCTTGGGATATGTCCTTAGTCTTCCCAGAAGACTGTGATGATTTAGTCTTGCTCTTTTCTTTTTTCTTCTTCACATCCTAGAAGCCTTCGGCCAAGCCTTGGCCTTCTGGGATGTCGAAGTAAGATGCGCCTCGCGCTTCTTTCCCTTCATAAGCTCTGGCTCTGCTTCTTTCAGCATCGCCATTAACTCTCCAAGAGTCTTCTCTTGGTTCATCATGTTATAGTTCATGATCAACCCGCCCCAGCAGTCTGGCAGAGACTGTAAGATCAAATCTATGGAAGTCTCGGCCTCAAAGGTTATGCCCAGCTGACCTAGCTGTTCGATGTCAGCAATCATTTGTGACACATAGTGTTCGACAGATGTACCATCTGACATAGGCGAGCGAAAGAGCTTCTTTTTCAATTTGTACATCTGAGATCTAAGGTTAGATCTGTGAAGATCCTTCAATTTCAACATCATACTATAAGGATCCAATCCTTTGTTCTGACGACGAAACTGAGGAGTCATTGCGGTAAGCATGATGGATTGAGCACTAAATTTATCATCATGATGAGTATTCCAAAGCTCATGCTCTACTATTTGCTCAACTGCGGGCTCAGCCCAAGAGGTTTCTCTATGACATAGAGTAACTTCTCGGTTCCCAGGACTATCTTGAGATTCATCTCCCAATCTGGAAAATTGGAGTCGTTAAAGACATTATCGTCCATGATTACGTCCCTAACACTAATCTTTCCAGCCATCTTGATTGCAATAGTCCAACTATCCAATCAACGATTTTTGGTACACTCAAAATGTAATGGTTACAATAGTCCAACTATATAACCAACTACAAGTGGAGTAGTGTCTTGTACAGTCTAACTATTCAAAGAAAGCAATATTCAATATTAGTCCAACTAATATATGTTAGACAGTAATGACCCATAGCGTCACTATTTTGTAAATGATATTGTATTATTGTACAAAATTAACTATGTAGTAATGAAATTGCCTTTTACCGTTTTGTAATTTATTTACTTTGATATATAAATGGTAAAAGTCCCTATGATTAGTTCCGGATTGTGATGATATGAGACGGTATCAATCCATAAAGGTTTAATCATTAAATATCCCTAGTCGTAGTATTATCGAGATTGGACATCGATAATGCGGAATAGACTAGTACTGCACTTGTGCATGTTGTGAGGGCACAACGGCATAGTTCTCATATATTTCAAGTATTGGATACTTATGCAAGTGCGGTAGGAGGTTGTGTTTTACCGATGGTACGGAAAACAGCTTCGCTCTAGATAGACCCCGCGGAGTCCCATTGGTAGTATGTCTGCGTGTCTATGGGAGTCCGCTTCAGGGTAGGTGCATATGATCTTAACCTGAGACTTGCATCGCTAGTACTTACGACAATCGGTAAACTTTAGTTTTGGTGGTCCAGGGCTTTAACGGGTTCTGTGTACACCTCTTCTGGGTTTATCGAGAATCGTAGTGTATTGGGTGTGATGTCAAGATGGAAGTATCACTTCAGACATATGGAGATGATGATCGCGAGGGATACAGAACTAGTACTCTATAATGGTTGCAACCATCGGGATAATATGACTAGGTCAGGATTATCCGATTCAAAGAGACTGGTTGCTTGATGTCCGATATCTGTATCGTACGGGGCAGACACATCTCCAGCCCCAGGCCTTACATGTGATCATCCGATACTGGTTCGATATACACTATACTACGGTATACTACGCCTGTTATAGATCTTATATTCCAATAAGAATATTTCTAGAGAATTGGGTAGACATGGCGTTTTGCTAGAGGCTAACATTGTCTTGTAAATCGGTAAAAACGTAGTACTTGGTACGTACGTGTTCGGATAGTTCGACAACCGGATTTACTGCCAACATATCTAGAGATCTCTTGGGTCGCTTCCCGAAGATTCACCAATGACGTATGATTCAAACTCGATTAATCTTGGATTAATTACGGAGAGACTTTATCTTGGATAAAGTACTATATAAAGAGAGAGAACGATTAATTTGGAATTAATCGTAAAATTATTATATTCAATATAATAATCGAAATTCGATTTCGACGCGAAATTAAAATTAGATTTTAATTCGGGCAAACGAGTTAATTTAGAATTAATTCGTTAGCGACGTAAATAATAATTTCGCTAGGCGCAATTATTTATTTAAATTCGATTTAATTAACGTCGCGACGTAAGTTCGGTATTTCGGAAATATCGAACCCGAACGCGTGAGTGCACGTGGGCCCACTTTCATTTGGAAACGTGTGGGGCCCACATGACACATGTCATTATATGCATTATTTAATTGTTGATGCATTGCATGGAGATAGTGTACAATGCACTCAAGGGTTTTGCATGGAAATTGAGTGTTTGACACTCTAAGCCATTGCATGATTTGTGTCATAAGTTTATTATTAATTAATAAATATTATGGCATAATATAAATTGATTTTTGTAACAAAAAATCAGATCTCTCCTCTCTCTCACATTGCCGAAAACTTCACTGCAGTTTTGGCTCTCCACTTTTCTGTTTTTGTTGCAAAAACTTGAAGAATTTGTGCATGTTTGGAACATAAAATTCACATCTTTGGCTAGCACCATCAAGGGATCATACAAAGGTGTTATGGGAAACTCATCTTAGAGCTTGGAAGGATAAAAAATTGCTTGGAGCTTCACTTTCTGTTTGGCCGAAACCCTCACTGCACAAAGGAGAAATTTTTGTTTCATCAACGCATCCGAATTCCGATCTTTGTGAGTATGATTCCGCCATACTTCAATATTGTTCATTCATTTATATGTTTTGCTTGTTCTTTTGATCTTGGGACATGGATTAGATTTTCCAACAATATATATTTATAACAATGATAAATAAAAGATCGCGTATTGCCAAATATTTAAATGAAATTGCAAATTTAATACTTGCCTCCCACTATTTTTCGGCGAGCCTCTAACCCTTTTGTGGAGTACTCGGGAAACCTAGTTTCCTAGTGGGCTAGGATCCCGTTAAATAACACACAACCTTGACTTTGGCCAACAAGTTGTATGAAACTTAACTAGGTAGATCTCTAAGATCAATTGGATCCCATCCAATTCCTAGATCCGGTAGGTGGACCTCCAAGTCCAAGTTATATATCCAATATATATTTCCTAACCTTTTCCTCTGAATCAACTAAGCCTTGGCTTTGGCTCAACAAGCTTAATGATTCCAGTTAAGCACGACCCATTGACAGTGGGAAAGCTTCGTAATCCATGTCGATGAACAAAAAGTGACATTGACTTTGGCCAACAAGTCACAACCACCCAAAACATGCGATATAGAACAAAGCTTTCGTGGTTCAAATTCATCCGCGGTGGACATTGATCTTGACTTTGGCCAACAAACCAATGCCAATTTTGGATCTTGAGAGAGAACCACTCAATGGAAGGAAAACGCTTGATATTTGAGTGAGGGTTTTTTGCGTAAATTGGAAACCAATTTATTATCTTTGATTATGTCTCATCATACACCCTTAAACATTCATTCTAAAAGCATAATAAGGCGCGCATAAATTAATAATGATATGCGGATGGATATATAACACAATTTGTTCCTAGAACAAATCTCTCCATTTCCTCTCTCCCGCTAGCACTTTAGATACTTCTACCCAATTACATAACACTAAGAGAAACCTTATTTACATTGAGGGGAATTGGTGAGAAGAGAAATAAAAAGAGAATAGAGGTGAAAGGCTGGACATGCAGGTCCAATTTAAATAAATTCCAAATTTACAATAATTTCCAAAATTGCCCCCACACATCTAATATCCATCTGATATATATTATTCATACAAATACATCCAATTATTCACACAAAGCATGATGTCAATCAATCTAATCCAATTAATTGATCTTTGATTAATAACCATCCAATGTTCATACAACAGTTTGATTTGCGTGAGTCCAACTCGTTTAAGAATAAATACTCTAAGTACCTATTCTTGAATTATATCGAACTACAATTTTAAATCCAATTTAAATTTTATCCAATACTAATTCATATTTAATTCCAAATTAAATAATTACACTTTCAATAGTGCATTTAAGGACTTGGATTCCAAATCCAATCCAATTGGGTCTCAAAGGCCCAATTAGCATCCAATGCCAATTCAATTAAAGTCCAATGGGCTTTCAATTAATTCTTTAGGCATGGGCTTTGGCCATTATGGATCCAATCCAAAAGCCAAGGCCCAATTAGGAATCACCATATGCCAAACATCAATTTAGGCCCATTAGGCCCAATTAAATTATTAAAGGCCCAAAAGTCATATTTGGACTTTATGGAAATGGTTTTAGGCCCAATTGGATCAAACCCAATTGTCCAAAACCAAACTTGGCCCAACCAAGCCCATTAAGCCCAATTACAACAAATTAAATTAACATAATATTCCAAATTACATATTAATTTAATTAAAGTGTAATTAACATAATTAATCAACTAATCTAATGTTTCCAAAACACTAATTAATCCAATTAATCATGCTCAAATATCCAATTCATGTCCAACACAAATTGAAGCAAAACCAACACATTCCAACATGCTCAAGTTCACGGCAATACATGAAATTAACATCCAATTTTGATTTCAATCCAATTAAATCAACAATTAACATTCAATTTCATGCGAATTAACATATCCAATTGTAAAATTCAAAAAATCACCATGAACATTATCTAGGGTGCATTCGGCCATGACATAGGAATTGGGGATTTTTGATCTAATCAATTTATCTCAATTCCAAATATGCACAAATCCAATTCATCATCATACTAACACAACCAAGCAATCAATTTAGACAAATCATGCTCCAAGCAAAAAATTCCAAATTAAAGTTTAGAACCCTAGAATTCAAATCAAGCTTAGATCTCACTCTGATACCATTGTTAGTGTCCTAGACATGCCACGGGATCTCTAAGCGTGATTATTGTGTGAATATTACAAGATAAGTTGCAGAAATTACTTACATTGCTCGATAGAGAAGTTCGAAATTTCTCCTCGGATGTAGAAGCTCCAAGCTCTCCTTTTGAGTTCCAAACTCTTGGGTGAGTTTCCCTATCACCTTTTTTTGACTCCCTATGTGCTAGAAAGTTGAAATTTTATAACAAAAATTCCATGGAGAGAAGAGAGGCTCACAGTTTTTTGCTTAGAAGAGAGAAGATGAATAATTATTTTTGTGTTTTCCAAAAACATGTTTTTAAAAGTTATGTGTAAAGTTGACAAAAGGATGTCTTTAAATGCCAACCACTTCCATCACTAATAGTGAATAGTGATGTAAGTGAAGTGGGTCCCACCACTTTCAATTCAAAATTTGATTGGCTTACACAACACACTTTGGGCACGGGTTCGTTTAATTCATTAAACGAATTTCCGTCGCTAAATAATTAAATCCAATTTAATTAAATAATTATGCCTCGTAAAATTATAACGAAAGTCGCTCGCGAATTAATTCCAAATTAATTTTTTCACTTGAATTAAAATCCAATTTTAATTCCGTATTGAAATCCAATTTCAATTAATATATCCGATATATTATTTAGCCCAATTAAATAAAATAAATAGAAAATTCAATTTAACTATTAAAATAATTTTACCGATTAATTCCAAATTAATCACGTTCTCTCTTCTTCACGAATTAATCCCAGATTAATTCATGACGCAATTAATCCCTGATTAATTTTCTCTATGATAATTAATCCCAGATTAATTCTGTTCGAGTCAAATGTCATCGGTGAATCTTTGGGAAGTGACCCAAGAGATCCCTGGATATGTTGGTAGTAAATACGGTCATCGGACTATCCGAACACGTGCGTACCATGTACCACGTTCTTACCGATTTACAAGACATGGTTGGCTTCTATAAAGCACCGTGCCTACCCAATTCTTCATAAATATTCAACAAGGGAATATATAATCTGTATCAGGCGTAGTATACAAAGTATTGCGTATTACGATCCAGTATCGGATGTCACATGCTAGGCCTAGGGCTGGAATTATGTCTGCCCCGTACAAAGCATATATCGGATCACTAGCAACTAGTCTCGGTAATCGGATAATCATAACCTAGTCAAACTATCCTGATAGCTGCAGCATTTAAGAGTACTAGTTTTGTATCCATGCGTGATCATCATCTCCATATGATTGAAGTGATACTTCCATCTTGACATCACACCCTATACATTACGATTCTCAGTATCCCCAGAAGAGGCGTACACAGAACTTGTTAAAGCTCCGGACGACCAAAACCAAAGTATACTGATTGTCGCAAGTATTAGCGATTCAAGTCTCAGGTTAAGACCATATACACCTACCCTGATTCGGATTCCTATAGACACATAGCCATACTACTAATGGGATTCCGAGGGGTATATCCAGAGTATAGCTGTTCCCGGTCCAACGGCTAACAGAACCTCATATCACACTTGCATAATTATCCAATACTTAAATATATGAGAACTATGCCGTTAAGGTTCCATAACGCGCACAAGTGTAATACTAGCTATTCCGCATTATCGATGTCCAGTCTCGATAATACTACGACTAGGGATATTTAATGATTAAACCTTTCGTGGATTAATATTGTCTCATATCTTATTAATCTGGTACTAATCATATGGACTTTTATCATTTATATATCCAAGTAATCCA
>SKCR01042676.1:0-57549 GCA_019454045.1 Zanthoxylum bungeanum
CTTAATTAATGGTTGCACCTCTTATTTTTATATACGTATTCGACCTAATTACGATTAGATTGAAAGTAAATATGATTTAGTGATATGTATATATTAGACAAAGACCCATGATTTTCTACGTAGTGTGCAGTTACAACGTAATTTGTAATTGACATTAGGAAGCGTCACTATAAGTTGTATATTCTCAAATAATATTCCTGGTCAAGATTTACTGACACGGGTCGGTTAGTAAAATCCGCTGAGACCAGTACATATCGTATATCGAGACTTGGTTCGATGATTTATCTCAATGAACCATGAGTCTTGGGAGACTCGTATAGACGTGTAGGTGTTTATTTGATAAACACTGAATGACTTACCAAAGATATCCTAATAGATGGTACACCAACATCAATATGAATCTTCTCGAGTCGAGTAACATAGTAGTCCTTCGACTTGAGATACCACTGTGGATATATGAGACATCTTCCACACTTTGATGGCAGTCAAGTCATCGATCTATTTATATCAGACATCCGCCTTTTTGTTGGATGTGGACTGATGCTTATGATATCCTGTGAGTATCAGATAGAATCCGTCAGTCCTGTGTATAAGACATATGTATCTTGAACATATTTACGATCTAGTAAATCCATGGCTGTGGTATACTTCGGAAGCGAGTTCCGAGTGTTATTTAGAGATCGTAAATTTGAAAGTCGACTATATTATACCTTAGGGATTTGACGTTCTTATCTATATCCCCAGTATAATATTGATAGCCTGTGACAGAGAGATTATACTTATGCAATGACCTCGACTTGCATAGTTTAGCGAGATTATCCGTGGTCGTCATAATTCATGAGTGGGTGAATTATGGACACGAAATTTGATTCGTGACGGATAAACCTAAACTTAGAGAGTCCCAAAATATGAAGTGTACTCTTGAGCACTTGGGCAACACGTTATGAATAATACAGATTATTCATAGTACTTCACCAGATTAAATGAGTTAATTCGAATCGTTTAAACAATTAAACGAAAATACATGCATTAGGGGATTTTGGTCAATTAATAATTAATATGTATTTGTATTTGATACAAAATTTGATTTGATACATATTAATTAATTGTCAAATGAGATTTTGACACATGTCATTAATATATGTATTTTGTTATTTAGTGTAAATAAAAATATATATATATACACTAATAATTATATTAATTAATTATTTAAATATTTAAATGTTAAATATTTAGATAATTAAATAATATCTATATTTCATAATATTATGAAATATGTTTTATTATTATTGGTAACAAGTGGCATGTTTTTTTTTTTTTTTTTAAGCTTGAAGAATTCAAATTGAATTTGATTTCTTTGATTATAATTAATTGACTTTAAATGACCAAAATGCCCAAAGTTAGGTTAAGCAATATATATAAAGTGAAAAATTATTTTTTCTTCATTCATTAACCTCCATGGTCGAAAATCATCTTCAAAAGAAAGCTCCCAAATTTTCTTGAAGAAACCTGGAGAGAAAGTGAAGAAATCAAAAAGAAAGTTTAAGGAAATTATGAGATTTTGAGGTAATCTTCAATATTCTTTCTTGTTCTTAAATATCTATAATAGTTTTAGGGTTTCTTTCTTTCTTGTTTTTGGGGCTTTTTGATTTGGAGGTTAGATGCATGTGTGAAGTTAAATTGAATGATATTAGTGTAATATTAGTTCAATTTTATCATATGATGGCTTGGTTCTTGAGAACCAAGTTTTAGTTGTGTGCTCCTTTCTAGGGCTTCATCCTGCTTTATCTTCCTGTATAAAATACTTCTTAGGAACTCAAACCTTGTGGATTACTCTTCATGGATGGATTTTCGTGTTCATTCCACTTTTTTTTCGCTTCAAATTCAGCATCTCTCGTAAGTTAAAAGTGACAGTATTTGTTGGGGTTTTCTCAAAGACGCATGCAGAAACGCGGTTCAGGCGAAATCGTAACTGTAAAAGCTTTTAAACTTACCAAATAAATTATTCAATATCCAATATTTGTTATCAAATAACAATATAAATAATTTATAAAATATCGCGAAACTTTTACGAAAATATTTTTCCGCAAAATGACATAAAACGCTTTTTTTTTTTTCCCGAACCGACCACCAATACATATGGGGGCTGCCCAGGTCAGCCCCAATAGTATTTGGGCAGTTCATGGGCATCCCAATAGTATAAATTTGATGTTTAGACATCCAACACCCGGTAAGCCGAAACTCACCCGGTAACGTCGTTTTTCACCGATTTCACATATTTTCACTCCGAAACACTTTCCGGAAATTATTCCAATGCCTAATATACATCCAATACATTTAAATAATATATTTTTCATCATCAAAATTCCAAAATTTCCAGATCTGATCTGGGTACAAAAATATTCATTTTTCATGCTTTAAATCCAATTTTCTCAACATTAATCATATTAATATTTACACCAATCAAAGCCACCACCATGAAGAAATAACTTATGCCTTTTCTTTTTCAAAGAGACAACTGAGATTTGTGGCCCCTCTAAGGGTCTGACCAAGCAATCAATGGCACAAGGTAGAACATGAAAAATCTCCTGATAAACTCTCCTGAACCCATAATAAAAAACTCATATTCTAAAGGACTGCTCTAAAGAGGAATGGGGAGTTAGCGCAGAAACCTGTGAAGGCAAAGTCAAAATTTTACAAGTGGTATACTGAGGATCAAGAGTCAGTAGGGAGCTTTGATGATTTTTGGAGGAAGAGCTTGTAAGAAGTAATTTCATGGTCGGAGGGATCCTGTTCATTTTGGTTGTGCCATGGCAAACTTGACTCTACGATTAAACTTCCAGATCGAAAGTGAAGGGAAGTTGTAGGAAAGAGGATTTAACAGGAACTTCAGGAAAAAACATTCATTTAAAGAGGAAAATAACAGTAAGCCACACCGTGGAGTGACTATTCAAGCTATGGGAATTTGTAGGTCCCAAGAGGGTGATATTTGAAAAGTCTTTGGAGGAGATGACAAGGCATATCAAACCTCTGTACATTAAAGCCCATGTAAATGGAAAGCCAATATCCCGGGTACTCGTGGAAAATGGGTCAGCATTTAATATAATACAATCCATGATGTTATTGATATTGGGAAATCAGAGGATGGCCTAATTTCAATGGAGGTTATGTGACAGCTTTTACATGAGGGTAACCAGAACCCTTGGGGTTTTGCTAGTAGAAATTAATTGTTGGAAGTAAGACTCCTCCCTCTGGTTTGTTTTATAATGAATTCCACTGCCATATATCAAACTCTCATTGGAAGGGATTGGATTGGTGTATGCCATCCTCCTTGCACCGATTCCTCATACTGTGGATAAGACGAATGTGAAGTTGTATGGGTAGATGAGAAGCCTTTTCAAGCACATACCGACTCAATAGAGGCATTGTATTATGAAGAGAATTTGTGTCATTTTCTAGTTATTGGAAAGAATAAGTTTGGAGGACCAAGATACATGACAACCAGTATGCGGGAAGCTAACAAGAATTAGCTCAAAACCCTCATGAAGTCATATGTTATTGTGCCTTTTAGGCCAAAGTAGGAGCCTATCATCACATAAGTTGATGACTAACTTTACTGGAGAGGAATATACGGTGGTTGCAGTCGCAGTATCAAAAGCACGTGTGCAGCCGGTTTTGAACAAGATAATAATTGAAGAAGTTTATGAGGCTCACGAAGTAGAAGTAATTTTTGAGGAAGAACTAGAGGAAGAAATTGAGGAAATCTAATTAAATGAATTTGATCTTGCTCCTCAAAAGATGGAGGACAATAAAACTGAAGTGTTGGACACCAGAAAAATTCAAGAATCATTTATGTCAGTGAACTTCTCCAGGATGACTTTAAAAATAAAATTGTTGAAATTTTATAGGAATATAAAGATTGATTCGCTTGGAGTTACGAGGAAATACCAGGCCTTAGTAGGAGCCTTGTTTAATACCGTCTCCCAATCAAGCCAGACTTCCTTCCACACCGCCAGCCTCTGAGAAGAAATGTCAAAGGAGGTGAACTCAAAGTAAAGGAAGAGAATGAAAAGCTACCAAAGGTTGGTTTCATCTCCGGCAACCAGGTACTCCTAATGGCTGGAAAACGTAGTTGTAGTAGTAAAAAGAATGAGAGATTGAAAGTATATATTGATTTTAGGGACTTAATTCCGAAACTCTTAAAGACGTTTATGTAATGCCTATGGCTTGATACTTTAATTGATGCCATTGTAAAATATGTTTTATTGTCATTTATGGATGGTTTTTTTTGATTATAATCAAATTTTTATTACGAATGAAGATATTTCTAAAACTATTTTTAGGTGTCTGGCTTCAACTGATACCTTTGAGTGAGTGGTCATGCCTTTCAGGGCTTAAAAATACTGGAGCCACTTACCAAAGGGTTATGAATGCTATTTTTCATGATATGATTGAGAATTATATGGAGGTGTATATTGATGATATTGTTCTGTATCTAAAATTGAAGGTGACCACGTAGACAATTTGAGGAGAGGCTTTGAAAGAATGGGGAAAGCATAAGCTCAAGCTCAATCCTCTCAAATGTGCATTCGGTGTCAAAATATAAACTTCCTGGGATTTTTGGTTCACTAGAGAGGAATTGAAATTGAAAAAACAAAACAAGAGCAATTATGAAGCTCAGCCTCCTCGAAATAATAAGGAATTACAGAGGTTTTAGGGCAAATGAATTATGTGAGGAGGTTTATTGCAAATCTTGCAGGAAAGACTAAGGAATTTTCAGACCTATTAAAACTTAAAGGTGAGGGGAGTTCAGATGGGATGAGAAGCATCAACATGCATTTAAGATGATAAATGAGTATTTGACTAAGCCTCATGTTCTTGTGCCACTAAGGAAGAAATTCCTTTCAAATTGTACATATCAGTCGCTCTTGAGTCAATTGGATGTTTGCTTGCTCAAAATAGTTCAGTAGGACATGCACATGCTATTTATTATTTAAGCAGGAGCCTTTCCTCCACATATGTGAATTACTCTCCAATTGAGAAGATGTGTTTGGCTCTACATTTCACTTGCACTATGTTACGCCACTATATGATCTCTCGTGAATTTTTGTGATGCCATAAACTGACATGTTCAAGTACATACTCAAAAGACCATTGATCACTGGAAGGATTGGTAAATGATCTTTATACTTGTTTAAATTTACTTTAATTTATTTTCCTTAAAAAATATATGAATGTCAAGCCCTTGCAGATTTTATAGCTGATCATCATTGTTTAGGAAAAAAAATAAGCAGAATTAGAGCTTCAAGTGTACAGAGTTGAAAAGGCTCCATAGATCCTTCAATTTGATTGCTCTAGTATTGAAATTCACAGGAGGAGTAGGAATTGTCATTATTTCTCCTCCATGATCCAAAACAGCTCTGTCTTTCTTTCCAGAGTTTGAATGCACCAATAATCAGGCAGAGTATGAAACACTCATCATCGGTCTAGAAATTCTCAAGGAATTAGGAGCATGAAACATCTTCATCAAATGAGATTCTCAACCAGTATTGAAACAAGTAGTGGGAGAATACAAGTGCAACAGTTTTTCATTGGCTCCTTATTTCACAGCTGCCATATAGCTCTTGGAGTCTTTGGAAGAAGTGACATTCCAGCATGTTCCTAGAGAGGATAATTGGGAAGCGGACCAGCTAGCACAAATTTCTTATGGAATAAAAATATCGGAGGAGCACACATAAACTAGTCCCCATTCAGAAGCATTCACATCATTCCATTCAAAAGAGAGGAATTAATGTAGAAGTCTTCAATATTGATGTAGGAGTGGCAGGAGAATGAAAGGAAGAATTCAAGAAGTTCCTAAAGAATCCAAATGCAAGGGTTCCTCACATACTCAAATTTCAAGAACTAAATTTCATCTATTTCCTTCTCCACTTAGCTTTCCAGTCAGATGCCTCATCCTTCCTTGCTTGTTTCCCTTAAATTCTGCCTCACTCCACTGTTTCAACTTTTCCTGGTTCCTCGATACCCTCTCTTTCAACTTCAAAATTGTATCATTTGATTGTCTTAGGTCATAGTTCTGACACTCTTTAACTATCTCCTCACATTTGCCATAGGAATTCCAAATTGATTTATAAAAGAACATTTTTTGTGGCTTATCCTTCCATGTCGATATTCATTTTCTCCTCGGTCATCTCTAATAAGATTGGGCAATGATTCGAACTCCAATAATCGTTATTTTGAGCCCTCAGCCCATAATTAAGATTAGACCATTCATAATTACCAAAAAATCTATCAAGCCGTTCTTGTACTAAGTTTTCACCGAATCTTTGGTTAGTCCAAGTAAAAGAATATCCATTCCAACCCAAATCCTATAGATTGCAGCTATGAAATTATCTTTGACTTCGCAATCGAATCTGGAAATTTTCCAGGCCCCTGCTTTCTCATCCATCCGCAGTATTTCATTGAAATCCCCTTCCGTAAATCCATGGTAATTGAAACTATGAGGATAGCCTTTCAAATATTTTCCATGTATGTTTTTTCTGCCCATTTTCAGGATGTCCGTTATAAAAAATAACTAAATAAGTGAATATGATCACTTTACAGTAGTACAACCAAATATCAAAAGTTTCAATCAAAGCAATCGATAAGGATCATAATTCTCATAGTACAACCATCGAAGTTCATCAACTGTTTCAAGGGAAAAAACAGTAGCCACACCATTGTTCATCAAAAGTTTCAATTCCAAATATCAAAAACCTGTAACATCAAATAAAATTATGAGTCAATTATCTGTAATAGTAATGTAAATAATATTATTCATTAATATAAATACATGCAATAACTAGAGAGAAATAACACCAAATAATAACAAAAACATACAACCTTATATGGATTCATCATCAGAATCGACATCCTCATTCACATCGTCATAAAGCAAGTTAGGCTCAATCGTACACGTGGAACTTGATCCCGACAATTCTACAAAGGTAATATTACAAATAAAAAAGAACACAATTTATTAGAAATCACATTGGCTTATGTCAAGAAAATATTAATTTCAATATTTTTAAACTAAACATTACCTGATGCGAATTCCTCAAATTTTTGCACATCATCCATCGCAGCCCGAATATCAATTTCAGTCAGCTTAGATTGCAACCAATTTTGAGAACAAATGAATGCTTCAACTGTGTTAGGAGATAATGAACTTTTAAATGGATCAATTATTCTCCCACCGGTGCTAAAAGCTGACTCAGAAGCAACTGTAGAGACTTGAATAGCTAATACACTCTTTGCTACCTTAGAAAGGATTGGGAATTTGGAAGAATTCACTTTCCACCAGTTCAGTAAATCAAAAGTTTCAAAATCTTCCTCACACCCATCCGACAGATATCTAATCAAGTCACATTGAGTCTCCACACTTTGTTCATCCAACAAATAATTTTGGAATTGAAAATTGAGAAACTTTCGAGCTTCCCCACCAAAATCAGGCTTATGAACCAAAATAGTTTCTTTGTAAGATGACACACTCACCCTACTACTAGATGATCTCATGGATGACTCATCCTTAAAGTACCTATACAAGTCATTCAAAGCATCTCACACCCAATTCTCAACATCAAGAGCCTTAGAAACATCATAAATTCGAGAAAGAAAAAACTTGACATATTTCATCTTACAGCTTGGATCAAGAACAACACCAATAAATAACACCCAATTCAATTTTGCATGATTCTCCCAATACTTGTCAAATTTCTTTTTCATGTCAGTTGCCATACATTCAAACAATCTATCACCACTTTTGGCATATTCACCCCATAAAGTTTGAATTCTAACAAATTCATTGAAAAAAATATTTATAGTCACATGTATTGAAGCCAAAAATGCAAGTGTAACATCATAAAACACTTCCAAGAACTTTACTAAGCATCTACATCGACTCCAATCATCCAACCTAGGAGGTCCTTTAATTTTAACCCCATCAAAATACAATCTAAACCTAGGATCATCATCTTCCAACCTAAAAAAAGCTTTCTAGAAAATCTCAGTTGCCTCTAACATCAAATAAGTAGAATTCCACATAGTCTCCACATCAAGGCATAAAAGGCTTTTAGACTCAATCTTCTCCCTCTCAATACTACTTTTAAAACTCAGTTTCCTAGCAGGAGATGATCTCACATATCTTACCGTATTTCTTATTTTCTAAATCGATTCATTATTCTCTTGCAAGCAATCTTTTACAATAAGGTTAACAATATGTGCACAACACCTCATGTGAAGAAATTTATGACCTAAAACAGTGGTAGACCAATCTTTAGTTTTCCTTGTTATATATCTTATTGCACCATCATTAGAACTAGCATTATCCACAGTGATAGTCATAATTTTATCAATTCCCCAATCTAACATGCAATTTTCGATAAATTTACCAATTGTCTCCCCCGTGTGATTAGGGCACTTGACAAAATTTATAATTCGCTTCTGAAACTGCCAATCATCATTTATCCAATGGGCCGTCAGACACATATAATTCAAGTTTTGAATTGAAGTCCAAGTATATGTGGTTAGACACACACGTTGAGACTTAATAATATTTTTCAATTTATTTTTCTCATTTTGATACATTTTCAAATAATCTCTTGCAATAGTCATGCGAGAAGGAACTATCATTCCAGAATTCAAATATTGAGAATAATTCCTAAACCCCTCCCATTCCACCAGTTTAAATGCCAACTCATCAACTATTATCATCCTAGAAAGCATAACTCTAGCTTCTTCAACTGTAAAATGAACTGGTTTTAAGCTACCCAACCCTGTGCCATCTTTCAGTGCCTCAATTTTCAATATTTTTTGCTTAGGATCATAACTCTATATAGGGTAATTCTTACACCTAAAATTTATATGGGTACACAAAGTTGAAGTACTATGGAAATGAGAATCTGCCATATACTCAAACCCATAATAATTACACTTGGCTTTTTGTTCACCGTCAATAATTATCTTTTCAAAATGCTCCCAAACAGAAAAATCAGAAGATTTACTATCTTGCGACTTAGGCTTTGCCTTCCTAAAATATTTTCTCTTTTTAGGAACAGAAGACTTACTTTTAGTAGGAACATAAGTATCCTTAAAATTTATGGCTTCATTATTCTCTTCCTCGCTTAAAAAAATTTCAACCTCCTTATTCATTGAGTCTTGCTGATGCTTCCATCCACCCTAGAAATAGAGCACAAAAATATAATTATATATGTTTCAAACCTGGAAGTGATTATATGTACATGTTACAATCAACAACATTACAACAATAACACTTATTGCCGGTAGGGACAATTATATGACACAAGATGGAAGTTAGGTATCAAAAATAACACTAGAAAATGGCATCACAACCATTTCCATTGCCCAATGAACATCAATAATTAATGTTTAGTGACCCCCAATACCCAAATATCTTTTGTATATCACATAAAAATGAATCATTCAACTCACTGTAAATGAATCATTCAACTCACGGAAATCGATTCAATAATTTAAAAATGGTTATTTGAATTCACTATATATCTCTCGAAAATCTCACCAAAATAATAACAAAAACCAGTGAATTAGATTTTTAGAAAAAAAAACTCATTTGCACAAGAAAAGTTCAAGCTATTACAGAATCCTAATCATTATAATGACACCCTAAAATTCTTAAAGACGATAATTTATCAATCATGTAATCCAATAAAATTGATTATCTTAATAAACAAATGATAAAAAAGACTATTAAATTGAAAAATAATTATCTTCAATGTGAAATTCACATTCAAAATCTTACAAATGAATTTGATAATTAAACCTAATTAAATCAGTGGATTAATACAAGACAAATATTAATTTTAAAATCTCATGCCCAAGTGATCTGAATGGACACTGAAGAAGTGTCGACGAGAGAGACGGAGAAAGGATGGTAAAATGCGCCAGTGGTGTAAAGTGTCAGTTGAAAAATGGTGTCAGTGTCAAGATTTTAACACCATTTTTGTTAAATTCTAATTTAAAATTTTTAATTAAAATGAAAAATATAGTACTCAGTACAGAGGAGAGACCGAGAGAGCAAAAAATGACATACCTAACAGGTTAACACTGCTTACTACTTACAGAGGAGAGACCGAGAGAGCAAAAATTGAAGCCTTGAAGGTTGATAATTGATATGATGTACTGGACCTGGTTTACAAAATACAAATGAAAGATTCAGATTTCAGAGAAAATAAGAGGGGAAGTCGGCGCATGAGATTAGAAAAAAATGGGGAATGGAGGGAAAACCTAATTTCGTAGGTATATATACTACCGTGTCGGGTTGAACCCGAAATTTATTATTCAAAACCATAACCCAAATCGCAAATTGCGGTTCATGCCATTTTGACTCGAAATACACATATATACTCTTATAAACCGTACGGTTTGCTATGGTTCGGGTCGGGTCGGGTCGTGGTTTGACCCGACCCTATGTTCACCCCTAACATAGACAATTTAAGGAGAGGCTTTGAAAGAATGAAAAAGCATAAGCTCAAGCTCAATCCTCTCAAATGTGCATTCGGTGTCAATATATGAAACTTCCTGAGATTTTTGGTTCACTAGAGAGGAATTGAAATTGACAAAACAAAACAAGAGCAATTATGGAAGCTCAGCCTCCTCGAAATAAGAAGGAATTACATAGGTTCTTGGGGCAAGTAAATTATGTGAGGAGGTTTATTACAAATCTTCCAGGAAAGACTAAGGAATTTTCAGACCTATTAAAACTTAAATGTGAGGGGGAGTTCAAATGGAATGAGAAGCATCGACATGCATTTGAGATGATAAATAAGTATTTGACTAAGCCTCATGTTCTTGTGCCACCAAGGGAAGAAATTCCTTTCAAATTGTACATATCAGTCGTTCTTGAGTCAATTGAATGTTTTCTTGCTCAAATTAGTTCAGTAAGATATGTGCATGCTATTTATTATTTGAGCATGAGCCTTTCCTCCACATAGGTGAATTACTCTCTGATTACGCCCAAAAAGTACTTGCGGTTATCACAGTATAGTTGGGGTGTCGATTCCTCAGAGAGATGGTTACAAAGAACTGATTTACTTAAACAAAACGTTAGCAACAACTTAATTAAATAGAAAGGTTGAATTGATAATATAAGATAAAATCTATGGAAAATACTTTAAGAATATCAGCAGAGAAAGTAACAAAGCGTCGGGAATCCCTCTTGTATCAAATCCATATATTCAATTATTGATTCATGTTATTACTCAATTGAAGGTTTCACATCCCAAACCAACAATCGGAAGATATTCTATTCTAAACATATTAAATTCCAATGTAACCAATACTTTATTTTCTCTATATTAACAACACACAAAGTTATCGTTATGACCTATCTAACTTTGATAATTACCCTCAGGCAATACTGCAGCAGGAGACCAACTCATAAAACAACTTTACTAGTCACAACTGGATTTCCCAATCACATATAGAAAAAGCATGATTGAATCTATATGCAAGTTGAATAAATACAGTTTCAGGATTCATAAATCGTAGAATAATAAAGAATAATAAACATAAATTGTATTAAAGGTGTAAGAGTATTTAGGAATCAACAACATGAATATAAAAACTTAAATACAAGAGTTCATCCTTACATTTTCCTAGGAGATTAGTTCTTCAAGGAAGAAAGAGACATAGCCTGAAGAGATTGCAGCAACATCCTGTCTATTATGAAGTTTCTTCGTTCTTCAATCTCAAAATTGTGTTTTTGGCTCTTTGTTGTGTGTTTCTTCTCTCATTTTCTCCTTTTTTTCTAATTCTTTAGGGTTTGGACGAAGTTGGGTTTATATAGGGGAAGTTCCGGAGTCATTGTTCGCATCAAACATGTCTAAATTAGGGTTTTGGTATCTTCCGAGGCGTCGAAGTGCCCAACTTGCTGGACTTTGTATGGAGTACAGTTTCCGTAGGCGCGTCGCGATGCACGGCAGCTTTGCTGATTTTTATTTTCTGCGTTTCCGCTATTCCCGCGTGCTTCTGATGCGTCCGCAAGGTCCCGAAACATGTATAATTGCTCCAAATTTCATATTCCATTGCTCCTAATAAAAAAGCACAAAATAAACTCTAATTAAGATCAATTACATGATAATTAAGCCGAGTTAGCGATGTTCAAAGTACACTTTCATGCACTTATCACAACCCCCAACCAGCTTATTGCTAGTCTCCAGCAATTCAAGCGTAAAGTAAAATAAGAACTAAATAAATAAAACTATCTAATCCACTTTTGTAGGGATCACGATTGCATTTAGCGTATGCAACAAGCCTTTAAACCCCTAGGTGGCCCTAGTGTATGAGTTATAGTCTCATGAGGGCTTACAGCGACGACACCCGCAAATGTCATTTAAAACTCATACATTCATGCAAAATTAACAAAATGAAATAGTCCCAATAGTTACACATATTGTTGTCCTCAAAGAATGCTTAATAGTGAAATTGGAGAACTTTCAAAGTACTCAAAGCAACTCGAATCCAAGTCCTTGAATAAATCATCTAAGCCAGACTCACATTGTGTGCGTGTAAATGTTCATTCACATCTTGACTCCTAGGTAAGCCAACTCAATGATTTCGTTTAAAAATTAGGATTCGATGGGTCAAATCAACCTAGATATCTCGCTTATGCTCTTAATTGCCTTTATGTGTGCAGTATGATAATATTTTTTTTCTTTTTTTTTTCTTTGTCTCTTTTTTCTTTTCAACTTTTTTTTAACACACCTACCTTTTAAGGTAGCATTTCTCCTCATGCTGGTCTTAACACTCGCCCATAGGTAGCTTCATGCTTATTGGTTATAGGTGGTTTAATTTCTTTCTTTCGAGACTTTCTCTTTTTCTTTTTTAAACAAACCATACATCATAACACTAGCAAATCAAGATATACATCTAAGCAAATGGTCATTCATCAATATGTTATTTCTTTAACTAGTCACTTTGCCAACTACCTAGGTTCTTACTGCTAAAATCCTATAATTAAATGCTTATAAGTCTAACCTAGATCAACTACTCAAGGCATCAGATAAAAATACATTAAAGAACTTATCATTTCTAAGATTTCACCCTAAAGCAAACAATATCACCATTGGACTTATGTTTTACTATTAAGGACTAAAAACAAATAAAATAATTTTTTTATAATAGATATTATCACTCCATGCATACACCCCCACAATTAAAACTTGCATTGTCCTCAATATAAAATAAATATAAAGAAAAAGGAGTAAGGAACAACACTACCAGGAGCAGAGTTGATCAGGTTCTTGCTGGTGATACTTTAGTTGTGTGGCTGTGTAGATTGCGTTAACACTTGCATAAATACTCATGCAGATAATACTGTCTAGCATGTATGTATATTGGCACTCATCATCATCCCGTGGTTGTTTCTCAACATGAAAAATGTTCACATCTAGTGTCATATTCCCAAATGATATCTTCATGAGACCGTTCCTGGAATTGACAAGTGCATTAGCTGTAGTAAGAAAAAGTCTAAGATGAGAGGAATTTTTGACTTACTATCAACCACAAACTGCGTATCTAAAATTAGAAAATCAACAGGGTAGTAGAATTTATCAATTTGTAATAAAACATCCTCAACTACTCCCCATGGTGTTCTGGTAGAGCGATCAGCTAACTGTAAAACCACAGATGTAGGTTTAATCTCTCCAAGCCCTAGCTGCTTATAGATAGAGTATGGCATGAGATTAACACTAGCACCTAAATCTAATAACGCTTGACCAAACACATATGTGCCAATGTGACAGGTAATGGTGGGACATCCTAGATCGTTATATTTTGGTGGAGTCCTATGTTCAATTACTGCACTTGCTTGCTTTGTTAGGAATGCAGTCCTTTTCACATGATGCTTTCTTTTCATGGTGCATAAATCCTTCAAAACCTTCACATAGGTGGGAACCTGTTTGATCATATGTAACAGAGGAATGTTAATTTTTTACCTTTTTTAAATGTTTTAGGATCTCACCATTTGGGTATGTAGCTCTTGTAGTAGGCATAAATGCTTGAGGAAAAGGCACTCTAACTGGGAAATGTGTCACTCGATCTTCCTGAGGAGTATTTTCACTCTTATTTTTGGGGTCACCTATAATGTTGAAGGTGTCCTGTATCCCTACCTCTTTACAACTCCTAGTGAATATAACATTAACACCTTTTACATTGGATGCCTCATGATCATCCTGTGCCATGTGTTGCCTTTGTGGACTAGGTTGAGCTTGAGATAGGAATTTGCCTGGTTCTTTTACACTTAGGACATTAGTCAATTTGAAGACTTGAATTTTAATCTCCTTATTCTCTTCGACCATTTGGGCTATCAGTGACTCAAAATTTTGATTGGTTTTGTTCTGAGCCTCCACAAATGCCTGTATAGTATCCTCTAAAGAATTCCTAGGAATGGTAGGTGTGTGATATTGGGGGGCACTGTAACCTGAGGTGGTGGTGTCTGGCTCGGTTGATGAGACTCCGCTTCCAATGAAAATTGGGATGGTTCTGCCAACTAGGATTATAAGTGTCTGAATAAGGTGTATATGGCTTCTTGTACATCCCTAATGCATTGGATTGTTCCTCATATGTTCCCTGCATCTCACCATACACATGGCACTCTTGTGCCAGATGATCAGTCATCTTGCATATAAAACATACCCCTTGAGGTTTTAAGTGGGTTACTGCATGCATAGTCTTGCTATATTTGGCTAGTTGGCTCATATCTGTCTGGTTAATAGCTCAAGTTGTGCCTTAACTATCCTCTTCCCTAAAGTCGTGAATGCCTCTATTAGAAGGAGAAAGTGTGTCCTATCAGTGCTATCCATGGCATTAGGTCCAGTCCAAGTGTGAGATTTCTCGGATAGGTCATTTAAGTACTTTAATGCCTTATCAGGATCCTTTCGGATGAACTCACCCTTGCATATTGTCTCAATGAATTGGCGCTCTCTAGAGGTTAGACTGTCATAAAAATAGCTTACTACGCACCAAATCTCATACCCATGGTGAGGACAACTAGCTAACATCTCTTTAAACCTCTCCCAAGTTTGATAAAGAGTTTCATTGTCCTTTTGGGAGAAGGTAGAGATTTATCTTTTCAAGGCATTCGTCTTATGATGTAAAACGTATTTGTTAAAGAATGCATGTGTCATCTCGCTCCATGATCCTATTGACCTAGGTCTTAGGGAATACAACCATATTTTAGCTTTATCCTTAAAGGAAAATGGGGAAGAACTTAAGTTTAATTATGTCAGTGGTTCCAAATCGGCCATGGAAAATTGCTACAACTGTTGGGAAGCGGTCACGAGTGCGCAGCGGAAAATTAAAATTATGATGCCGCTATCCCTTTGCCCAAGACCCATTTGTTTTGATTATTCTACAAGCCTAGGCATGTTACTATATATTCTAAGCATAAAAACTCATAAAACATGCAAAGAACATAAACCTAAACATGCTAACTATCATAAGAACTCTAATTAAAATAAAGAAAGAAAAAGACTTACTTAAACCGAAGACTCCTCCAGTCCTCCCTCCAATCTACAAGCTTTTCTCGAACTCAGCAAGCTCTTCCACGTTCCAAAGAGCCACCCAAGTGTGTGGCCTCCAAAGGTGCACACACCAAAGCCAAAACTCAACGGCAAGACTACGCCTTGAGTGCACAGGTATTTTGCCCTTGGTGCTAGCTTAGGCAAATACCTCAAAACTTTTAACTTGAGATTCCTCTAGTCAATTAGACTTAAGGATCCTCAAAATAAGTGGCTTACTCTTAAACTTTAGAGTTGCTACTTATATAAACCCAAGATATGAAAGGTTTTGGTGTAAAAATTTGTAAAGAATTCATTGGGTTTATATAGGTGCTCCAAAGACAACAAAATTAATTAAGAATCTGATGTGGGATAAATGTTAATTAAATCTTAGCCATTGGATCTTAATATAGTGGTTTAATGAGATTATAAAACCCTAATAAGAGTTTGGGTCGAATTGGAATTCAAAACAAATAAAAAAAATAAAAAAACGCAGATTTTATTTATTTATTTATTTATTTTCTTATTCATTTTTCCAATTCCCAAAGTGCCCCTATCGTCATTCACCAATCCCTAAGCCACTTTGGAACCTCATAAATGATCTGTTCAATAATTAAACACATTGAACCATTTATGAACAATTCCTACAGCAATCATATATGCTGTAAAATGTGTACTGTGCACTATTAACCATTGATTTCGACTTTGTTGTGTGTGACCTTTTGGGTTCCCCTCAAGTTGAACATGAAATGAATCGTGATAATTTAATTGAACATAAATTATCTTCCGATCAGATGGTCATTCGATTTCAATGACCAAGGTTGACATCTAACAACATGCCAATGCCCCCAAATGAGAAGGATAGATATATACCCATTATGTATGCGATTTACATATGATACGGTCCCTCGCCTCACTGTATCCCCACCGTTTGACCTAGGGTATGGAAAATGTCTACCCATATAGTCAAATGTATGATGTTAATAGTGCCATGAATCGTGCTAACCCAAGAATCTCACATAATTCTTCCGCTGCAGCCACAGTCTCAAGCACTGATCACACATATCAACCCGTGAACTGGAATAATACACTTATAAGAAAATATTATCCGAGAGAGTGGCGATTCTCTATTGTATCTTTACAAACTTCATGTGTTTCAACAAATGACCCAATCATACCCTTATGACCGGATCTTTTGAACTGGGGAAGGAGAATGTCAAAGTCATTTGATCCACACATAAGATTGTAAAGACCTCAAGTCTAAGGACTAGTCATATAATCGATACATGAAAGTTCTCACAGACATATGGGATAAACACTCGATGTGAAAACTTTCGGCGGTCAGTTCGATGGACACGAGCAACTCATGCATCCATGTGATACACCAAGCGGACAGATCTCCGCTAGTAGCATATGAGATCGGCTACCCCACTTAAGGGCAGATCATATCATCAATCTAGTCTCTCCGCTTTGTGAACACCTAGATTATTCACAAACTATGACTAGGAACGTTTGAGAGTAATGATTCTCATAAGGCGTGGAAGCCATCATCTTATTACTCCAAGGGCTTTATTACAATGTTTGATGATTCATATAATTTATGTAAGACACGTATAATAAAGATTTCTATTTTATTAATTAAAGAAAATATTGCAAATACATGTACATATAGCCCATCCACAAGTTGGGTATAGGGCATATCTCTAACAATCTCCCACTTATACTATAGCCAACTACTATGAATCTGGATACCATACTCTTGCGTGTGCCTATAATGTTTTTGTTGAGTCAGATCTTTAGTCAGAGAATCTGCAAGATTATCTTATGTGGGTATTTTCTCTATAATAACTTCTTTTCTCTCAACAATCTCCCTGATGAGATGAAATCGCTTGAGTACATGCTTGGATTTCTAGTGGGACCTTGGTTCCTTTGATTGAGCAATGGCGCCCGTGTTGTCACAGTACATCGTGACGCCATTCTTTATCGCGGGAATCACTTCCAGCTCCGTGATGAACTTCTTTATCCAGACTGTTTCTTTAGCTGCCTCAGATGGTGCAATATACTCGGCTTCAGTTGTGGAGTTTGCTGTAGTTGACTGCTTTGAGCTTTTCCAACTGACAGCTCCGCCATTCAAAGTAAACAGATATCCTGTTTGCGATCTGCTGTCATCCATATCGGTCTAAAAGCTCGCATCATAGTAACCAATGACTTTCATCTCAGAACAATCTCCATATGTTAAGAACACATCCTTAGTTCTTCTCAGATACTTGAGGATTGTTTTGACAGCTGCCCAGTGTTGCTCACCAGGATTTACCTGATACCTGCTCGTTATGCTAAGAGTATAAGAGACATCAGGTCTTGTACATAGCATGGCGTACATGATCGATCCTATTGTTGAAGCATAAGAGATCCTACTCATACGCTCTCTATCTGAAGAAGTATGTGGACATTGCTCCTTAGATAATTTGATTCCATGACAAGTATGTAAATTACCTCCTTTGGAATCTTCCATTTTGAATATTTTCAAAACCTTATTTATGTATGTAGATTGAGAAAGTCCTAACAACCTCTTAGATCTATTACGGTAGATCTTAATGCCGATGATGTAGGCTGCTTCTCCCAAATCTTTCATTGAGAAATTCTGAGATAACCATTGCTTGGTGGCTTACATCATGGGAATATCATTCCCGATGATTAATATGTCATCGACATATAATACAAGAAATACAACAGCACTCCCACTACTTTTCCTATAAACACAAGGCTCGTCTACATTTTTGATGAAGTCAAATTCTTTGATTGTCTCATCAAATCGTATATTCCAACTTCTGGAGGCTTACTTGAGTCCATAAATAGATAGTTTAAGCTTGCATACTTTATTATGATCATCCTTAGACGCAAACCCCTCAGGTTGTGTCATATAGACTTCCTCTACGTTGTTCCCATTAAGGAAAGCTGTTTTGACATCCATCTGCCAAATCTCATAATCAAAGTGTGCAGCTAGTGCCAGTAAAATTTGAATGGACTTTATCATTGCAACATGCGAGAAGGTTTCGTCATAGTCAATTCCTTGGATTTTTCTATAACCTTTCACCACCAACCTAGCCTTATAGGTTTGGATGTTGCCTTATGCATCAGTTTTATGCTTGTAAATCCACTTACAGCCTATGCGTTTTATCCCTTCAGGTGCATCCACCAAGTCCCAGACTTGATTCTGATATATATAGTCTATTTCGGATTTCATAGCCTCAAGCCACTTGACTGAATCAATGTCACGCATTGCTTCGTCATAACTGGTGGGATCAGCATTATCAATGACATGATCATGTTCCTCATCAATATGGAAACCATATCTTTCAGGCTCATATCTTTCCCTACCAGACCTTCTAAGTTCATAACCTTATGGTTGTTCCGTCGCTGCCCTTTTGAGGGGCTTGGGGTTTAGTTCTATGTTAGTTTGTTCTTCTCGTACCTCATTGACCAGTGCGTAATCACACGCGTATAAAGCAAGCGCACGTATCGTTCAAGTAGTATAAAAAGTATCGATCCCACGAGGACTTAAAACCTTTTGTTATCAATTTATGAAGTTAAATGTTTACAAGTATCTAATGGATTGATTGTTTGATTGGGTGGTGGCTTTAAAATTAAAACAAGTAAATAAAATTGCTTGAAAGTAGATTGAAGAAAATTCAAATTTATAAAACTATCCAGGGTTGTGAATCCTTCCAATATCTTTTTAAAAGATGAAGTGGTTATTTCATGTTTGTGTAATATATCGGTTTACTAACCTGGAACACTAAATCATGCGAAAGCCTCTGTCGATGGTCAGACGCAAAGTCCCAGTATAACCCAATTGAACCATATGTCTATGTCAACCAAATTAACTGGATTCATTAAGATTAAGTTCCAATAAAGGTTACCCCCGCCCGACAGGTATATGTCTATCCTGTAAGGAAATCTATTAAAGGTTATCTATCCTCAAGGAAGATCGTGAGCTATTAAGTTTAAGGCTGTAACCTAAAATTCCTTTGTCAAGTTTATTTTAGATTTACCAAATCAATCTTATTAATGGCCAGTTAACAAGACGCATTAAGCTTAAGACTTAATAAGTAAACCTTTAAATTACCCAAACTATAATTTAACCCCTTATAAACCGGTGATATTGGATTTCATCACAACCCCAGATAACTGGCTTAGTTACGACACATATTTACGGATAGTAACAAAACTTAAATAAAATAAAAGACATAAAGTAAAATACTGAAAATTAAATGCTGAAAAGTAAATGCTGAAACTAAATTACAGAAAAGTAAATGCTGAAAGTAAATTGCTGAAAGTAAATTGCTGAAAAGTAAATGCTGAAAGTAAATTGCTGAAAAGTAAATGCTGAAATTAAATTGCTGAAAAGTAAATAAAGTAAAAGTACAATAAAATAAAATGATGAGGTAAAAGGATCCACTTTTATTACTTCTATTTTAGATATCTCCATTAATATAATATATTAACTTTGCATGATAATTACCAACCAACCATATAGGCGGTATCCAGATTAAGTCAAATTAATAATTAATTACTAACCGACCAATCAGGCGGTATCCAGTTTAGTCAGGTTAAAACCAATTTAAATAATTACCAACCGACCAATATGGCGGTATCCTCGTTAAGTCAGGTTTTAACTAGTTTATATATTATAATTAAGGGAAATTAATCTAAATATTAGTAATAAAAGTTTTACCTTTTACCCCGGTAAAGGGGAGTCACCTCCTCATTACTGAAAAGTAAAAACTGAAAATTAAAGAAAGAAAAATACTGTGCGTAAAAGTAAATTGCGGAAAGTAAAAACTGAAAAGTAAAGAAAAGAAAGTGCGAAAGCGGAAATTAATTACTGAAAGCTGTAAATAAACAAACAAGATACAATCTTCTTAGTATTCTTAAGGAATTCCTTACAAGAAAGTATGAATTTACAAATGAAATGGCTTGGTATTTATAGGCAAAATTTTACCTCCTTCAAATCATCCACCAAATCCATTATTAATTGCTCCACTAATGCTCCACTAATTACTCCACCAAATCCATTATTAATTGCTCCACTAATTGCTTATCATGTTTGGTGGTGATTTGATAATTATTATTATTATTATTATTTTTTTTTTGCTTTGAAAATGATTGAAAATGACTTTAATAATTACACAAAACACGTCTGGATGGTTCATCAATTTAGGGAATGAAATCTTCAGAATTCGAAATTATTTTGTCTTTCAAAGTTGTAGACTTTGAGTCTTCTTTAATCTAGAACTTGAATCAACTCAATCCGATATTGGAGTAAAAAGTTATGTCCAAAATATGACAGATGCGCAAAACTGGAAGTTCCAAAACTGCACTTCGTTAAAACGCCATTTCAAGTTTCCAATCTCCAAAATTAATATGTCAAGTCCAATTTTTGCCCTTATTTGACCCATATTTCATCCTAAATGATTTCATTATGTCCCAATATTATTTTATCTGTAAAATAAATTAAAACACATCAAAACGTTCATCAAACCCGAGAAATTAAACAAAATATTAAGTAAAAGGGGCGGTAAATATTGATATATTTTCCGCTCATCACACCCCCAAACCTAACATTTTGCTAGTCCTCGAGCAAAACAACAAAATAAAATACAAGAAACAATTAAAATTAAACTCTGCCACTTTCGTAAGGATCACAGTTGCATTTAGCATATGCAACAGGCCTTTAAACCCCTAGGTGTCCCTAGTGGACAAGTTATAGTATCGTGGGGGCTTATAGCAACGATACCCATAAACGTTTTACAAAAGTAAAAAGATAATAAAACTAATGCACACAAAAGCAAAAAGACAAGAGAAAAGAGAATAAAGAAGTTAGTGACTAATCAGGTGAAACTTCTACTCCAAGTTACTAGTTGTTTTCTTTCTTTCTAAATTACTGAATAAGTAAATTCTCCGATTATATTTACCATTCTCCATATGCACAGCCGATAAAATATTAATCAACTCATTTTTGCCCACAATAGTCACAAGTGCAGTTGATAAGATAGTAATATTTTTGTCCTAAAGTTTTATAAGAATTCACACCTTTTTGCAGCAATGGAATAATTTTTCTGATATTTTTTCTTTGATTTTTGATTTTTTTCTATTTATATACAATATCTTCCATCTATGTAGCGAGTGTTGGGTCGGTGGCTCCCAAACCAGTTGGCTTTAGGGCACCAGGTGTTAAGACACCCCTACAGACTTAATTACTCAGACTTCAGATATATATATTTTTGCAACATCCTTGATCCATGTAGCGAGCTTTGGGCCAGTGACTCCCAAACCAGTTGGCTTTAGGGCACTAGGTGTTAAAACACCCTTACAGTCTTAATAACTCAGTCCTCAGACGTTTTTTTTACTCCATTGCTTTTTATAGATGCTTCCTCCAATTAAACTAGAGCACTGAATATTTCAAACTTTGTATGTTACCATGTATGCTGATAATACCTGTCAACTGAGTATATGAAGATCCATTTTAATCAGTTTTATGGAGAATTTACAAATTAAATAATTCAAAAGGAAATAAACAAAAATTAACTTGTTTCGAATTAGGTTTGAGATACGTCTCAGGAGTGAAAACTCCTTACTCAGCTATCTCTTACCAATTTCACATTTTTAGTCAAAATAAAAACAAAAACGCAAAATATTTTTGTAATTTTTGAAAATTTTTCAATTTTTTTGTATTTTTCGAAAAATTTTGGACTAAAAATAAAAACAACACAAAACTAAAAATAATATACTAATCAACTAATTCCCTCCCCCAAACCTAAATGAGACATTGTCCCCAATGTCTTAAAAAGTAGAAGAAGAGTTTAGAAGATAGTACCTGGTTAGCTGAAATTCTACATGAAAAGTTAAGGGTTAAGATCCAGATTAATCCTACGCCTCTTACCACGATCGTCCTCGGACCAATTTATCTTTGAAAGGATAGGGTCAATTTGTGGTTCATAGGCTAAGATTTGGTCAATTAGATCCGGAGCAGTTCTAGCAGTGAAGATGAGTTCTTTTAAATGTTTTGATACAAACCCATTTCTCCAGGCATCATCAAGAAACACACAAAGAAAATCATAAAATCCTTCAACGTTGTACAGTCCAAGCGGTTTCTGGTGTATGTTCAGGTTCGCCCAAGATAACACTGTAAAAATTTCCTCCAATGTACCCAAGCCATATGGCAAAACAATAAAAGCATCAGCATGATTAATCATTTCTACCAGTCGTTCAGACATACCTGGCACGATTAGTTCTTCTTCGTTTGATGGTCCAATAAGATTTGCCTCCGCCAAGGGTTTTGGGATGATTCCCAAAACTTGACTGCCTCCTTCCTGTACAGCTTTTGAAACGATCCCCATTAGTCCAAGATTGCCTCCGCCATATACTAAATGCATATTCCTTGCAGCTAAGACTCGACCCAATTCCTGTGCTGCCTCTACGTATTGTGGTTTAACTCAAACACTAGTACCGCAAAACACACAGATGTTTTCAACTCGTCTTCTTGAAGTGGCTTCCATGTTTTAATATGGATGTCTTCAAAAGTGCAATGATGAGTTGAATTTATAAAACCTGAAAATGGTGAGTAATAATAGCACAAGTATCTTCCAAAGGACGATTAGTAGCAAAATAGTAAAATAAATCGTGATAGTCAAAAAGGTCTGGATCCTGTCAGAGAAAATAAAAGAAAACAACAAAACAAATTAAAATTATTAGGAAAAGACAAAGAGATATAATATGTACAAGAAATGTAGTGGCTTGAATGACATCTATGCGTCAGGGACAAGCTTCCCATCCAATTTTCTTATAAATTGGCAAACATGGTCTTTTTGAGTCAGATTCCCGAGACTTAACTGTTGTCTTTCTTTTTGGAATTGTGTATGTAATTTGCGAATGGCTATATGAACATATCCACTGGGATGTGTCTCAACAGTAGAAGATATATCATCTAAAGACTCCTTACTCAAGCCATCCCTAAGGAAGATCGTGAGCTATTAAGTCTAAGGCTGTAACCTAAAATTCTTTTGTCAAGTTTATTTTAGATTTACCAGATCAATCTTATTAATGGCCAGTTAACAAGATGCATTAAGCTTAAGACTTAATAAGTAAACCTTTAAATTACCCAAACTATAAATTAACCCCTTATCAACCGGTGATATTGGATTTCATCACAATCCCAGATAACTGGCTTAGTTACGACACATATTTACGGGTAGTAAAAAAACTTAAATAAAATAAAATACATAAAGTAAAATACTGAAAATTAAATGCTGAAAAGTAAATGCTGAAAGTAAATTACTAAAAAGTAAATGCTGAAAGTAAATTACTGAAATTAAATTGCTGAAAAGTAAATAAAGTAAAAGTACAATAAAATAAAATGATGAGGTAAAAGGATCCACTTTTATTACTTCTATTTTAGATATCTCCATTAATATAATATATTAACTTTGCATGATAATTACCAACCAACCATATAGGCGGTATCCAGATTAAGTCAAATTAATAATTAATTACTAACCGACCAATCAGGCGGTATCCAGTTTAGTCAGGTTAAAACCAATTTAAATAATTACCAACCGACCAATATGGCGGTATCCTCGTTAAGTCAGGTTTTAACTAGTTTATATATTATAATTAAGGGAAATTAATCTAAATATTAGTAATAAAAGTTTTACCTTTTACCCCGGTAAAGGGGAGTCACCTCCTCATTACTGAAAAGTAAAAACTGAAAATTAAAGAAAGAAAAATACTGTGCGTAAAAGTAAATTGCGGAAAGTAAAAACTGAAAAGTAAAGAAAAGAAAGTGCGAAAGCGGAAATTAATTACTGAAAGCTGTAAATAAACAAACAAGATACAATCTTCTTAGTATTCTTAAGGAATTCCTTACAAGAAAGTATGAATTTACAAATGAAATGGCTTGGTATTTATAGGCAAAATTTTACCTCATTCAAATCATCCACCAAATCCATTATTAATTGCTCCACTAATTGCTCCACTAATTACTCCACCAGATCCATTATTAATTGCTCCACTAATTGCTTATCATGTTTGGTGGTGATTTGATAATTATTATTATTTATTTATTATTTTTTTTTTTGCTTTGAAAATGATTGAAAATGACTTTAATAATTACACAAAACACGTCTGGATGGTTCATCAATTTAGGGAATGAAATCTTCAGAATTCGAAATTATTTTGTCTTTCAAAGTTGTAGACTTTGAGTCTTCTTTAATCTAGAACTTGAATCAACTCAATCCGATATTGGAGTAAAAAGTGCCCAAAATATGACAGATGCGCAAAACTGGAAGTTCCAAAACTGCACTTCGTTAAAACGCCATTTCAAGTTTCCAATCTCCAAAATTAATATGACAAGTCCAATTTTTGCCCTTATTTGACCCATATTTCATCCTAAATGATTTCATTGTGTCCCAATATTATTTTATCTGCAAAATAAACTAAAAAACACATCAAAACATTGATCAAACCCGAGAAACTAAACAAAATATTAAGTAAAAGGGGCGGTAAATATTGATATATTTTCCGCTCATCACTCATCGAGCTCAAGTCTACTCCCACTATATTTCTTGAGAAGGAATTCATTCTCTAGAAATTTAACATTTCGTGAGACAAATGTTCTTTGTTCATTTGGGACGTAGAACACGTATGCTCTTGAGTTCAAGGCATATCCTACAAACTTACATATAACTGCCCTATCATCCAATTTGTTAGTTTTTGTGAGCTTAACATATGTGTCACATCCTCAAACTCTTAGATAACTAAGACTAGGACGTTTCCTAGACCATAACTCATATGGTGTTTGACTAACAGTCTTGGAAGAAACTTAGTTTAGTAGTAGTGTTGCAGTTTCTAAAGCAAGACCCCAAAATGAAAGAGGTAGATCCGTGCATGGCATCATTGATCGGACCATATCTAATAATGACTGATTTCTCCTTTTGGAGACCCCATTATGCTGTGGAGTTCCCGGAGGAGTCCACTGTGAAACAATGCCATTTTCTCTCAAGTAATCTTGAAATACATTGCTTAAGTATTCATCACCTCGGTCAGACCTTAGTGACTTAATACTTTTATTAAGCTGGTTTTCTACTTCAGCTTTGAAGTCTTTGAATTTCTCAAAGGCTTCAGATTTGTACCGCATAAGGTACACATACCCATATCGCGAGTGATCATCGATAAAAGTAATGAAGTAGGAGAATCCACCTCTAGCGGTGACTGACATTGGTCCGCATACATCAGAGTGTATGAGTTCTAATGTCTCCACTGTACGCTTTCCTTTACCTTTGAAGGGTAATTTGGTCATTTTACCAAGTAAACAAGACTCACAAGTTCCATAAGGTTCATATTTGAAGGGTCTGAAATACCCATCCTTATGTAGCTTAGTTAATCTTGTTTCATTGATATGACCTAAGCGACTGTGCCATAGAAGTGATTCATTGAGATTATTCGAGTTAACGTTGTATATATTAGAGGTTGAACATTCTTTGTTAGTTTGCAAGACATAGATACCATTATTCAAAATACCATCTCCATATTTTATTTCATTGAAATAAATAGAACATTCATTACAACTTATTAGGCATGAAAAGCCTTTATTACATAAAGAAGAAATTGAAATGATGTTCTTTACTAGAGAAGGTACATAAACATAATCTTCTAAGTCTAAAACTAAACCATTCGGCAAAACTAATGAATAAGTCCCCACGCACAATGCAGCCAGTTTTGCTCCATTACCCATGCGTAAGTCAACCTCCCCATGACGGAGTCTCTTACTATTTCTCAGGCCCTACACATTGTTACACAAATGAGTCCCACAACCGGTGTCAAGCACCCAAGTAGAAGGTTCAGAGTTTTGAGAATATAGTTCAATCATATACAACATACCTGAAGCATTGGGCTTTCTTGGCCTCTTGGGCTTCCCTAGCTTCCTTGGCTTTCAAGGATCTGCAGTCTTTCTTCCAATGACATTTCTTTCCACAAAAGAAACATTTCCCATTTCCCTTTTTCTTCTCCACCTTACCATTGGGCTTTAGGTGATCTGGAGCCTTGGCATTGCCCTTATTTTTCTTTGGGCCTCGTGGCTTCAGGTCCGTACCCGTAAGCATGACAGAGGTTTTAAGCTCCAGTTTCAAGTCCTTCTCTGCTTGCTTTATCAAATGTGCAATTCTGCTAAAGTATATTCTTTATTAGACAGATGAAACTGCATAATAAAGTTAGATAAGTCTTTTGGTAAGGACTGAAGAATTAGATCGTGACCTATCTCATGATCCATGATGAACCCGAGGTTGGCCAATTTTTCAATGTGGCCAATCATCTTAAGCACATGTCCACTAACAGATCCTTCCTTATACCTTGTTTGGAATAAGGCACATGACACTTGGAATCTCACGGTATGCACGGAAGTTGCATACAACTCCTTCAAGTGAAAGATGATGGTCTGAGCATCCATATCTTCGTGAGCTTTCTGAAGTTCGTTCGACTTAGAGCCAAGCATTATACAAACTGCTTGCTCATCATCATCGACGTGTTTCTTCCAAGCATCAAATGTATTTTGGTCAGCATCTTCTGCGGGTTCAGGGGGAAATGGTCTTTCAAGAATATAGAAAATATTTTCTTGTCGTAAGAAATTTTAAGGTTTCTAAACCAGTAATGTAGTTGTCCCCTTTGAGCTTATGCTCATCAAGGATGGAACGAAGTGATATTCTGTTTGCCATTTGAATGTTTGTGAAATATTTTAACCCACCTGTTAAGAGAGAATGTTAAAATTAGGAATATGTTTTCATTAATGTTTCATAAACATGGGCTTTTAATATTATGAAGTTGCTCCACTCAATTTTTAAAATTTTAAGCAAATCGTATCAACCCCAATATGATGGATTTCTTGTGGGCAAGGATCCTATTATCATCATTTCAAACTCCGACTAGGGCCGGTCGTTATTAATACGATAATTAGATAGGTTCCCAACCAATTTATGATATAAATCATAATTCCTTGATCATTGGGTTGGGCAATCAAACATGCCATAACTTATGCTAGTCCTTGTGGACACCCAATTTTCCACTAAGTTATAAGACCACGCCTAAGGGTCGCTGCGTCTTATGACTCAGAAAAGAAAATTCAAACCATTGTCAATAGTACGATTTAGTGACAAATTGGTATTGGTCAGTCTGGTAAAGTCTAGTCCTGTCAATATGGTTTAAGCCATTTGGGTCTATACCTTACAATGGTAGGCAAATTTTAGACTTAAATATTATTGAGGATTTTAGCAAGTTTAAGTGAATAACTGTCAAATGATTCCTCCATTGAAAATTCCCCAGAGGGAGGGTGGAGCGAACTTCTTAAATACCCTTACCTCTTAGGCTCTTATTGCCTTGGTGACAGGAATAAAAAATAAACATAGATCCTCCAAATTAGTCCAACACTTTAAATATGCTTTAAGTAAGCTTTGAGTAAATGATTATCTAGATGTCTTCACAGCTTTTCCTTTTGGCTATAAAAAGGTAGTGAGTGAAGGAAGACACTAATTATTATCTAACTCTAGTAATACCTTTGGTTAAATTAACTTTAGTTTGGAAAGTTTTATTAACGCCTTGGTCCCACCCCACTTGTATCTTTTATAATGTCTTTTATTATAAACAAGTGATTTATATTTATTAGCATTAAGGGTAATAAATCTCTAAGTTCATCATGAAATAATTACTTAGCTAAGGGATAAGCAATACACTCTATATTTCCTTAGAAAGTCTCTAGATGCTTGCACCCTAAAATAATCATGTCAATTCTAATCATACATATAATCATCAAGCATATGAGTTTTAATATGTTGGAATTATTTTAGGCATTAAATAACTATGATTAATATTTAATTATGATATTGCATTTTATTTTATTCAAATAAATTTACTATTTATATTTGTTTACAGATGCATGAACTTTAAATGCAATTTCACAATTCAAATCTTAACCAAATCATGCAAAACTTGTGCCTAAAAGCAAGTTCAGGGTGTTAGCTTTCCAACGAGCTTTTACACACCCAATTTTGAGTTCAAATGAGAGAGAAATAATCAAAACAAAAATGGCACACAAATACCACTGTTGGGAAGCGGCCGCGAGTGCGCAGCGGAAAATTAAAATTATGATGCCGTTATCCCTTTGCCCAAGACCCATTTGTTTTGATTATTCTACAAGCCTAGGCATGTTACTATATATTCTAAGCATAAAAACTCATAAAACATGCAAAGAACATAAACCTAAACATGCTAACTATCATAAGAACTCTAATTAAAATAAAGAAAGAAAAAAACTTACTTGAACCGAAAACTCCTCCAGTCCTCCTTCCAATCTACAAGCTTTTCTCGAACTCAGCAAACTCTTCCACGTTCTAAAGAGCCACCCAAGTGTGTGGCCTCCAAAGGTGCACACACCAAAGCTAAAACTCAACTGCAAGACTACACCTTGAGTGCACGGGTATTTTGCCCTTGGTGCTAGCCTAGGCAAATACCTCAAAACTTTTAACTTGAGATTACTCTAGTCAATTAGACTTAAGGATCCTCAAAATCAGTGGCTTACTCTTAAACTTTATAGTTTCTCACTTATATAAACCCAAGATATGAAAGGTTGTGGTGTAGTTTGTAACAATTTGTAAAGAATTCTTTGGGTTTATATAGGTGCTCCAAAGATAACAAAATTAATTAAGAATCCGATGTAGGATAAATATTAATTAAATCTTAGCCATTGGATCTTAATATAGTGGTTAATGAGATTATAAAACCCTAATAAGAGTTTGGGCCGAATTGGAATTCAAAACAAATAAAATAAAATAAAATGAAATAAAAAAACGCAGATTTTATTTATTTATTTTCTTATTCATTTTTCCAATTCCCAAAGTGCCCCTATTGCTACTTTGGAACCTCATAAATGATCTGTTCAATAATTAAACACATTGAACCATTTATGAACAATTCCTACATCAATCATATATGCTGTTAAATTTGTACTGTGCACTGTTAACCATTGATTTCGACTTTGTGGTGTGACCTTTTGGGTTCCCCTCAAGTTGGATATGAAATGAATCGTGATAATTTAATTGAACATAAATTATCCTCTGATCATATGGTCGTTCGATTTCAATGACCAAGGTTGACATCTAGCAACATGCCAAGGCCCCCAAATGAGAAGGAAAGATATATACACATTCTGTATACGATTTACATATGATACGGTCCCTCACCTCACTGTATCCCCACCGTTTGACCTAGGGTATGGAAAGTGTCTACCCATATAGTCAAAAGGTATGATGTTGATAGTGTCATGAATCGTGCGAACCCAAGAATCTCACATGATTCTTCCGCTGCGGCCACAGTCTCAAGCACTGATCACACATATCAACCCGCGAACTGGAATACTACTCTTATAAGAAAATATTATCCGAGAGAGTGGTGATTCTCCGTTGTATCTTTACAAACTTCATGTGTTTCAACAAATGACCCAATCATACCATTATGACCGGATTTTTTGAACTGAGGAAGGAGAATGTCAAAGCCATTTGATCCACACATAAGATTGTAAAGACCTCAAGTCTAAGGACTAGTCATACAATCGATACATGAAAGTTCTCACAGACACATGGGATAAACACTCGATGTGAAACTTTCGGCTGTCAGTTTGATGGACACGAGCAACTCATGCATCTATGTGATACACAAAGCGGACGGATCTCCGCTAGTAGCCTATGAGATCGGCTACCCCACTTAAGGGAGGATCATATCATCATGCAGGTCTCTCCACTTTGTGAACGCCCAGATTATAACAAAACTATGACTAAGAATGTTTGAGAGTAATGATTCTCATAAGGCGTGGAAGCCATCATCTTATTACTCCAAGGGCTTTATTATAATGTTTGATGATTCATATAATTTATGTAAGACACGTATTATAAAGATTTTCATTTTATTAATTAATGAAAATATTGCAAATACATGTACATATAGCCCATCCACAAGTTGGGTATAGAGCATATCCCAAACAACAATCTCTTCAAACTCTCTAATGTGCACATAAGGGTTCTCATTCTCCAAACCATGAAAGGTTGAGAGATACTATATCATTCCAGGTTTAAAATCTATATGTGGTGCATTAGGAGGAAACATGATGGTGTAGCTGTGCGAGTTGGGTGGAGGTACTCGTCAAGAGTCCTCATATGTGGTCTCTCATATTCACTCATAGTATGTGCACTAGACATGGAGGGTGTGTGGCAAATAAATATCAAATAAACTCTCTGAGTCTGAGTTTTCTTCTTCAGTCCTAACAAATCTACCAAACTTATCTCTACGTCTAGGCATGCAATTAAAACACAAGTGAAACAAGGAATAGAAACAAAAAGAATAAAGTAAAATTAAAATTAAAAGAATCAAAACTAAAATTAAAACTGAAATAAAATAGATAAAAAAATAAATAAAAAAAAATAAACTAAAAAAATCAAAACTAAACTGAAAACTGAAATTGAAATAAAATAAAATAAATAAGTAAATAAAAAAAAAAGAGATAAGATGGAACGAAGTTACCGCTTTGATTGTTGACTAAGCAAACCTGCTCATTTTACTTGTAAACCGTCTCCCCGGCAACGGCGCCAAAATTATTTACGCCCAAAAAGTACTTGCGGTTACCGCAGTATAGTTGGGGTGTCAATTCCTCAAAGAGATGGTTACAAAGAACTGATTTACTTAAACAAAATATTAGCAGCAACTTAATTAAATAGAAAGGTTGAATTGATAATATAAGATAAAAACTATGGAAAATACTTTAAGAATATCAACAGAGAAAAGCAGCAATACGTCAGGAATCCCTCTTGTATCAAATCCCTATATTCACTTATTATTTCTGTTATTACTCAATTAAAGTTTCACATCCCAAACCAAAAATCGGAAGATATTCAATTATAAACATATTAAATTCCAATGTAACCAATGATTTATTTTCTCTATGTTAACAACACGCAAAGTTATTGTTATGACCTATCTAACGTCAATAATATACCCTCAGGCAATACTGCAGCAGAAGACCAACTCATAAACCAACTTTACCAGTCACAACTGGGTTCCCAAATCACACATAAGAAAAAGCATGACTGAATCTATATGCAATTGAATAAATACAGTTTCTGCATTCATAAATCGTAGAATATAAAGAATAACAAACATAAATTGTATTAAACGTTTAAGAGTATTTAGGAATCAACAACATGAATATAAAAACTTAAATACAAGAGATCATCCTTACTTTTGCCCAGGAGATTAGTTCTCCATGGAAGAAAGAGACATAGCCTGAAGAGATTGCAGCAACATCCTATCTGTTATGAAGTTTCTTCGTTCTTCAATCTCAAAATTGTGTTTGTGGCTCTTTGTTGTGTCTTTCTTCTCTCTTTTTTCCTTTTTTTCTCCTCCTTTAGGGTTTGGACGAAGTTGGGTTTATATAGGGGACGTTCCGGAGTCATTGTGCGCATCAAACATTTCTAAATTAGGGTTTTGGAATCTTCTGGGGCGTCGAGGTGCTGGCAAGTGGCGTCGCGGTGCCCAATTTGCTAGACTTTGTACGGAGTGTAGTTTTTGTAAGTGCGTCACGACGTAAATGAGGGGGCGTCGCGACGCGTGGTTGCTTTGCTGATTTCTGCTTTCTGCATTTTCGCTCTTCCCGCGTGCTTTTGATGCGTCCACAAGGTCCCGAAACATGTATAATTGCTCCAAACTTCATATTCCATTGCTCCTAATAACAAAGCACAAAATAAACTCCAATTAAGATCAATTACATGATAATAAGCCGAGTTAGCGATGTTCAAAGTACACTTTCATGCACTTATCACTCTCCAATTGAGAAGATATGTTTGGCTCTATATTTCACTTGCACTAAGTTACGCCACTATATGATCTCCTCGTGAATTTATGTGATGCCACAAACTGACCTGTTCAAGTACATACTCAAAAGACCATTGATCACTAGAAGGATTGGTAAATGATCTTTATCATTGTTCGAATTTACTTTAATTTATTTTCCTAAAAAATATATGAAATACAAGCCCTTGCAGATTTTCTAGCTGATCATCCTTGTTTAGAAAAAATAAGCAGGAACTAGAGCTTTAGGTGTACAGAGTTGAAAAGGCCTGATGAGTGGTAAATATATCACTATTTCTCACTCATTTGACCTAATATTTTGTATAGTTTCTTGGGTTTTATGAATGTTTTGATGTGTTTTATGTTATTTTGTAGATAAGTAAGGTTTCATGACTTACTGGAAGCAATTCGGGGCTAAAACATCGAAAAACGGACAAAAAGGGAAAAAATATAAATTTCATGCTAAAATGCGCCGTCTGCTAAAATGCGTCATATGCTAACGTGCGCCAGCCATGTGTCAACATCACAATAAATCCACTAACATGCACCGTGCCATGTGTCATCATCACATGCTGCCGACACTACGCGTGCCGCGTGTCATCATTTGATTGGACTGCATTAACCACGTGCCATGTGTCAGTCGCGTGTCATCCATGTGTCCGACATGTGTCAGCCACATCAGCCGCATGCCGAGTCAAATTTCCACTTGTCAGCCACATCATCAGCTAAGAATCACCTTCCGCCACGTGTTAACATTTCATTGGGCCGTATTAACCGTGTGCCACATGTCAGCATTCTATTGGACCGACGGATTACACGTGCCACGTCAGCAGACAACAATGCAAGCCGTGTTTGACCATCTGCCACGTCAGCGCGTCACGACGCACACGACCTTGCGAGTCATGAGGCGCCAGAGTAATTTGTGCCTATAAATCAGTATGATTCCATGTTCAATTTTCATACCTTCCTAGAGTCCTGATAGGGGACTAAGGATTGTATCTTGTTTGTTTAAGTTTTTGTAATTTAAATTAAGTATTTTTATTTATTTATTTACTTTTAGTACTTTTAATTATGCACCTTTATTTCAGTAATAGTTTTATTTTATTTACTTTTAATTTCTTTTATGTTCAGTAGTTAATTTACTGCTGGGGAAGGGTGAAGCTGTTTATTAATATAATTTAGATCAATCTCCCTCAATTATAATATAAAAATTATCTTAAAACCTGATTTAATTGGTTACCGCCTTTATGGTCGGTTGGACTTAATTAAATTGATTCTAACCTGATTAAATTGGATACCACCTTTATGGTCGGTTTGAATTAATTATAACTTGACTTAATCAGGATACCGCCTATATGGTCGGTTGGTAATTATCACACAAATTTATAAATTATAATAAGGAAGATTTCTAAATAAAAATAGTAAAGGTATATTAATCTCACTTAATTTATAATATGGAAATTATAATTTAATAATATGGATTAAAAGTTGAGTCCTCTTAATGGCTGGTTTTATTTATGTAATATAATGTGACACCGCTTATAAGGCCGGTCTTTAGGTGACAGATGATTACCGCATATATAGCTGGTTTATGGATAAATAATAACACCGCATTATGGTTGGTTCAAATTAATTGTGTAACACTGACAATTTCCATATTATAATAAAATGAGATTTCTAAAGGTGGATCCCCTAACCCCAACATTTTATTTGTATTCTAGGGAAGTGATGAAATACAATAATCACATGCTTAATAACTGATTTAATCATATTATGGGTAATTCTTTAGTTTTTTTTTATTGAATCTTAAGTTTAATGCTTCTTGTTTCCTGATCATCCATAAGATTGATGTGGTAAACTTAAAATGAACTTGAAAAATGGATTTTAGGTTTCAGCCTTAGATTCAATAGCTCACTATCTCTCTTAAGGATAGATAACCCTTAAAAGATTTCCTTGCAGGATAGACATATACCTGTCGGGCAGGGGTAGCCACAATTGGAACTTGAACTTAATGAATTCAGATAATTTGATTAACATAAGAATATGATTAATTGGGTTATACTGGGTGTTTGAATCTGACCATCGGAAGAGGATTTTGCATAATTTCGTGTTCCAGGTTAGCAAACTGATTTATTACACATATATAAAAGAATCAATTCATCATTAGAATAATATTGTGTGGAAACACAACCCTAGAAGTTTGTGTCTTTTGTTTATTTTCCTTAGTATTTTCTTTTGTATTTTTATTTATTTATTTGGAAAATCCACATTTAACCAACTAATCTAGCAATCATTCACTTCTCCCTTTAATTAGATATTTGTAAATAAATAGTATCAATAATTAATAACAACAGTAGAAATTAAGTCCTCATGGGATCGATATTCTTATACTACTTGAGTGATACGTGCGCTTGCGTTACATGTTTGATTTCACCGATAATGTTTTTGGCGCCGTTGTCGGGCATTTTTTTAGCTTGAGTTATTAATTTTGAAGCTATCTAATTTACCTGTATCTAATTTTCTTTATTTTATCTGTAATTTTTATTTCTTCTTTTATTTTTTTAGGTGGTTGAAATGGAATATTATTGGGCGATTGAGAGGTTACGAGCTTTACTAGAAGAAGATACACCCCAAATTAGGGAGCAACAGTCTGATTTTCTGAGGCCTGTTGTCTAGCCCAACAATTATCACTAGATGTCAGAACCAAGCAATACTATATTTTCTCAACAGAACGTAATGGGGAGATATGAAATATGCGATGGTAACCACCCGAGCGATCAATGCATATACCTTTCAGGGTGGCAGAATTATCAGAATCTTTCAAGGTTCGAAGAACCAATATATTTCACTAAACCACATTTTCTATCTTATCCACCATCCACCTACGATCTTCATCGAGAACCAGAACCATCAGAGGAGGATCAGTTGATTGACATGCTCAAAGATTGGCTCAAGAAACAGGAAGCTCAATTTGATGCACAATTTCAAAGTCAAGCAGCATCCATACAGAGGATGACAAATCAAATTAGACAATTAACAGAAAACTTGAATTACATATTTCAAGAAGAAAATGACATTGGTGAAGCCTTCAAGTACCAAGCATTTCACCATGACACCTTAACAGAGGAAGACGCTGAGCAATATTAAGAATCTGAGGTATTAGTTCATGAGCCCGAACCAGCATAGTCTCAATTTGATTTTTATTATTCGGACTCTGTCGAGGAACAAGAAGCAGAGCTGTTTGTACCAAATGCACTAGAAAATGAGGATGAAACTTTGTATCCTTATAATGAAGATCTTGGAGCATGCATTGCAATGATGTTTGAAGAAGAGGTATCGGAGTCAGTCATATCAACCACAGAGGATGAAGACCTAAAATCAGATACATCTTTCCATTCTCAATTTGACACTTACGGAGCATGCATTTCACAGATGACAGATGAAGAGCTAAATGAGGAAATCTTAAAATACATCTATCAAGATAAGGTAGAGCAAGATGCAAAGCAAAAGGAAGAGCAAATGCCTGACTATATTGAAGAATCTCATGCATTCATGAGAAACATCACTGTTTTCGGGAGTACATATCAAAGACACCGCCCAGAAGCTTGACATAATGGAACTCTTATTCAAAGTCAAGCACCATACGAGACCTCCTGATTTTCTTTCTTTCTTTTCAGGAACCACTGGAGCGAAAAAATTTAAAAAGGTCACTGAATAAGACAAAATTCTTTTTGCCACTTTACTGTTGGAAGAGACCATTTAAAATCAACGCTCATGTGATTGTCTTTAATCGAACATCCAAAACCACACTGAAACCTCCTTGACAGATGAACTTCAGATACGTCTGGCTGAAGACGAAAAATTTAACGCTAGCTGGGAGGCAACCAGAGCAAAATTTTTATTTTCATTTAAATTTATATGTTTTATTTTTTGTATACATGTTGTAGAGTTTTTAATTTTGTGTGATATTTTCAAGGAAAAGCACAAACGGAGCATTTAAGGCAGAGCAAGATAGGAAGATTGGTGTTTGGCAATCACAACGATGAGATTTAATTTATTAGTGATGGTTGAGTAAATAATGAATTCTTGATACGCATCCTAAAGAATTTATATACCAAACGAGTGACGTATTGCATACACAATTCTGTTGCCTTAATAATTGTTTTGATTTGCTTTTCTGTTGTAATTATCTTTATTTTCGCCGACAGGATCCAGATTTTTTTACTTTCACGATATATTTTACTGTTTGGCTGATAATTGTAATTTGGCAGGTACTAGTGTGTCACGACCCCCTCCTTAGGGCGGGCCCAACCCTAGAAAGAAGTCTGCGATCAACTTCAGCTCGAGCACTCTTTATGCCAAATCAACCAATTTAAAACACACAAATAATACATCACAAATTACAAAGTCATAAAGTATACACAACCTTTATGGTTTACAACACAAGAATTAAAAAAAAATGCAAATGACGACTCGAATGTCTGGACCAACCCGAAAATACAACTGTGGCACGTGGATCCCAATCTGGTACTGCTCCTGCTATTCTCGCGAACTACCTGAAATGTTTGGATGAAGAGGGGAATGAGCTTAAAAAGCTCAGCAAGTAAACACTCATTCTCTCAACATGACCTCACCAACAAAATAAGAATATATATATATGGTAATTATATATGAAAATAGCATATATTATAATATCATCTCTACAATCATCCCACAACAATACAAACATCCATCAAACATGGTTGCTAATCCGAGTTTAGTATAACAGAGGATTGAAACCAATGGGAGAACACCTCAATGAAAACTCCCAAGGTTTTCAACCATATCAACTCGTAAAATGTGAGTGAAATATAACAATGGGGGAGTCCCCGTATACCCCCAAATCAAAAACCAATGGGAGAGTACCTCAATGACAACTCCCAAGGTTTTCCATCAATCTCATACATCTGATGTATCATCACATCATCTCAAATCCGACCACTATTATACAACCCGGCAGCATAATAACACAACAACACATCATCCAAAACAATCATATCTCGCATCCAATCCATCAATCTCATCTCAACAATCATGATTTCATATTTATCATGCTTTCAATATCTCAATATTATATCTCAACAAAAATATTTTATATAAATATATATATATTATATATAATATATATATAGATAATATACCATTATATAATAACCAGTAATATTAATATATATATATATATATATATATATATATATATATTAATATACCATTATATTATATATATATATATATACCGACTCTCACAACAACCATCATCATCAAACAATATGTTAAGAGAATCACCATATAGTGTACTTACCTCTATTCATGCACAAGCTCTGAATAAATCTATATCCTCGCCAAGAATCTTAAAAATGTAAAATTACGATAAGGTCCCCCAATTATCCAAAACTACGATTTTACCCCTAAAGTTTCTAAATTTCCGTTTTAGCCCCTAAACTTTTCTAATAAGCCCAATAGTCCTACAATTCGTAAATTTATTATTAACCCCTAATTAGCAGAATTTACAATTTTACCCTCTTAATTATGCAAATTTACAATTATGTCCAAAACTTTCCAATTCTATCATTTACACCCCCCAAAATGATAATAATCACATACCGAGCTCCAACGATCTCCAAATCTCTCAGGAAAGATCCACTGGTCAGCAACATCTCAAGGATCACAGCGAAGAACGACTTCGGAACTTGCTAATACGCTTAACAAGACAAGCGGGCCCCACAATGAAAATCGGCCCCACTACTAAAAAATTGGGCCCACAACCAGATACTATCAACGGTGGATATATATACCAAAACGCTCGTTTAATCGAGAGCAACATCTGATATGTTCGGATCTCCGATCCAATGGTCGGATCTCAACTTCCAGTACAAATCCCGAATTACCGGTAATTATAAAACGGAAAACAACCCAAACGATGTCGGATCTCGAAGTGACCACTGCCATTGGAAAGATCTCGGCCTGAAAAGTGTTCACTCACCGGAGGTGGCCGTCAAAAGTGACCGGAGAAGGCCGAAAATTGCAGAAGAAACGGCGACGTATCGCTCTCTTCCTGCGGCGCGGGGAGGCTCGTCCGGCGTCCTTTCGGCTCGTACTCAGCGGATCTGGAAAGCTGACGACGGCAGCTTTCAGGTGGTCCGGCGCGTGGCGGCTGATGGCCGGCGGTGAAGCGGCAGCGGCGGTTTGAAGTTGGCAGAGTATTTGGAAGAAAAAGAAGAAAGAGAAAGTAAAAGAAAAGAGATGGGAGATAAAGAAATTTTTTTTAAAAACATGTCTGTCTCTCTCTCTCTCTTTTTAAAAACTTTCAAAAGTAATTTTTTTTTAGCACACAGGAGTCCCACTGCTTTATAATCTTCACACTTTTTTTTAAAGTATTACAATCTACCCACCTTAAAAAATTTCGTCCTCGAAATTTCTCAATCCTCAAATGGTTCTGGATATTTCTCCTTTAAATCATGTTCATCTTCCCAAGTCGCATCCTGAATGTAATAATTAGTCCACAAAACCTTTCCAAAAGAAATACATCTGGATCTCAACTCTCGAATCTTTTGATCTCTGATCTCCACGGGCTGATCTTCGTATGTCAAGCTCTTGCTCAGGCACAACGGTTAACTTTCTAAAAGGTGACGATAGTCTGGTACAAGTTCGTTAGAACGAATATACGAATCACTTTATGAATCCCTTTCTAATCCCAATGGTAATGCTATATGATACGTCATTATTCATTATTAATTATTATTTTTAAATCTCTAAAGAACCATTACAGCTCGAAGAAAACATTCTCTTCCGGCCAAACCTCAATGCTCCCTCCCAATAAGAAATTTTTCAAGAATACTGTAGCCCCAATTTGGTACTCGAGATCATACCCCCTACTGTTTACAACAATATTCTATCGATTCTACTCAACCAACAGTCTCGCTCAGATTAATCTGATCCTTTCAGATATCGAATCCACCAAGTCTGAACCATGAATCTGTCTGTCTCCAATCTCTTCCCAACAAACAAAAGTCCTAAATTGCCTCTTTCGTAAAGCCTTAAATGAAGTCATGTCGATTCTAGTCAAAAAGCTATAGTTAAAGGCAAACTCGATCAAATACAAATGTTCACGCCAACTTCCATTATGTCAAAACACACGATCTCAGAAAATCATCTAATGTCTGAATAGTCCACTCTGACTAATCATCAGTCCGAGGGTGGAATGAGGTGCTCGTAGAAATCTTCGATCCTATAGTCTTCAAGAAATTCTGTCAAAATTGAAAGGTAAATCCGACAACTCTATCTAATACAATCGTTATGGTACACATGTAACCGCACAATCTGCTCCACATACAGTTCTGCTAAACTCTCTGGTCCCCACATAACTCAAATCGCTAGAAAATGAGCAGACCTACACAATCGATTCCCTACAACACACATTGCATCATAACCATACCGCGTCCTCGACAGCCGTACCACAAAATCTATCACGATATTTTACCATGGCCACTCAGGTCTAGTTGAAGACTGGAGTAATCCAACTGGTTGTTGATGCTCTCCTAAATCCTACTGACAAACTAAACACCGAGATATAAACACTTAAATCTCTCTCTTCATTCCTAACCTCAAAAGTCTTCTTTAGATTTTGATACATCTTAGTGCTCTCAAATTCATATAATAATGATTATCGTGTGTCTCATCCAAGATCTCCCACTTGAGTTTTCTTAGTATAAGGTATCACGACTTTATCACCAAATAGTTATGCATCCTCTGAACTCCATCTGGAAGTATTAGTCTCATTCCTCACAATCTCTGTTCTCCAATTTTTCCACATTGATCAAACCGTTTATGCTATAAAAATATATCTAACGGTGTGGGTCGGACCTTCATATTGTCAAGAATACCCCCACTATCGAACAATCCAAAAGTCAAACATATCAATATCATCTCCTTAAATATTCTCTGTCCAACTCTTAAAAATTAATCATATTCTTCCTACCATGTATCAATAACTATATTGACCTTTCTAAGATGATAATCAATAGTACAATCATAGTCACTTAGAAACTCTATTCAATGTGTCTATCTTCCAAAATTCAATATTTCTCAGTGGAAAAATATTTCAACTCTAACGATCATTATACATCTCACACTCACCATCATATGAATAATGCCTCCAATTATTATCATTATTCTAACCTGTACCACAACTGACGAACCTGCTATCCTATCTCCAAAAGAAAAGGCTCCACCAAGAGGTCCTACTCAAACAACATCTGTAAAGAGCTTTTGGAAGTTTACGCATAATCCATTATCTTAAGATTCCCACTACTAAAAAGAGGATTTCCAAGTCCCTCATATTTCCGCTTTACATCTTATCATCACGATAATTATTATCCTTTCCAATTATGTATGAATACTGTGAAAGTATCTAATCATGGAGAATTATAAATATCTCTTCCTATAAAGAGATGCATGAGTTCTTAAGGAATTACTCAAAACTTCTATAATGGCATCCTCATCTGCCAATCCTAACCCCTGTTCAAGATCCGTCAGAGCTAAGGTGATATACCAAAAGCTTTGTAAATGGTCAGTCAAAGATCGTGCAGTTATAGACTCTAAATATGTTCGAGACCTTTGGAGAGACATCTACGATTGTCTCAATGAAGCTCCGTCCACTCTTTTACCTAAAGAGGTTACAATAGATATCGTGGCAAGAGTTCCTACCAACTTCATGAGGTGGTGTTACATTCTTAGAACCATTTGGAATGGAAAAACAGATGGTTTAATCCAATACAAAAATAATTCTGCGATTGTTCATTGTGGATATCATCACGGATTCCATTCCACAGTTTTCATCAATAGCCATGATTTCTTCAATCATTGCCAGTGGAGTCTCGGCACCTTGTTTGAACTTGGTTTCCTAAATAGATTTATTCTTGGACCAACTCCAATCCATCCCAACTATCCTGGTATCTCAGAAGCCAGCCTAAGTGAGCTTTCTCTCTTCATCAGTAATATTTTACATCGATGGTATAAACGACACAAAAGTATTACTGTCTGGATCGAAACCATTACTCCAGAATGGTCGGATGGCTATTCGATCGTTTACCACCCAATTCATCTCATAAGAATCATACCATCACGTCAACTCACTGATTGGAGACTCATTAGTTGGCCATCTAGACCGAAGCTTAGAGCTTACTATGATTACGATGATATTCCCAGAATATATTACTTTCCACCATTCATGTGATCTTAGAGCTCTCTCCGCAGACTCACCCGTCGAAGTCTAGAAAGTAATATAAATGATAAAGACTGGCAACTCTTCACTACTATCGAAGAATCATATAGAAGTATCGTTCAGGGCTACAACAAAATCAAGTTTCCTGACAGTCTCGTAATCCAAATCATCGACGGCCTCATTCCAATGTCTCTACGTGCGAAACGTCAATGGGAAGATTATCAATTCGAAGATGATCCTGTCCTTGCAACACAACCAAGTTGTTATATTCCATAATGTAATCATAAATCTTATATTTTGTTACTGCTTGGTATAATAGCGTTTTCTTGCTTATACATGAGTATCAACAAAGTCTTCTTTCTCATTTCTCAAACACCATGGTTCTAATGTCTTCATCCTACTGACTCACGACGATACTATAACTGCGACAGAAGGTTCATATTAGGTACAACCGTAGGAATCACGTCAGATACAACTACAAGAATAGCGATAGAGGCAACTGTCGAAACTACTAGAGATACTGGTCTTAGACCCCTCGTTATCCTCAACAATCGACGAAACACCAGATAAAGCTATATCAAATCAAGATCTATCGACTAAGTGTGAGGTCTTTCTACATTATTACACGACATTCTCACGTATCGTCAAACTATCCCTATCTCACGTTGAGTACCAGTACCACGGCCACGTCCAGACATTTTCCTACAGACACAAACTACACCCCTTTTAATACTCTCATCCAATGCAATATGTCTACAGAACCTAAAACCCTAAGCTCTGATACCAAATCTGTCACGACCCCCTCCCTAGGGCGGGCCCAACCCTAGAAAGAAGTCCGCGATCAACTTCAGCTCGAGCACTCTATATGCCAAATCAACCAATTTAAAACACACAAATAATACATCACAAATTAAAAACTCATAAAGTATACACAACCTTTATGGTTTACAACACAAGACTTAAAAAAAATGCAAATGACGACTCGAATGTCTGGACCAACCCGAAAATACAACTGTGGCACGTGGATCCCAATCTGGTACTGCTCCTGCTATTCTCGCGAACTACCTGAAATGTTTGGGGGAAGAGGGGAATGAGCTTAAAAAGCTCAGCAAATAAACACTCATTCTCTCAACATGACCTCACCAACAAAATAAGAATATATATATGGTAAATAATATATGAAAATATCATATATTATAATATCATCTCATACAATCATCCCACAACAATACAAACATCCATCAAACATGGTTGCTAATCCGAGTTTAGTATAACAGAGGATTGAAACCAATGGGAGAGCACCTCAATGACAACTCCCAAGGTTTCCAACCATATCAACTCGTAAAATGTGAGTGAAATATAATCAATGGGGGAGTCCCCGTATACCCCCAAATCAAAAACAAATGGGAGAGTACCTCAATGACAACTCCCAAGGTTTTCCATCAATCTCATACCATATGATGTATCATCACAACATCTCAAATCTGACCACTATTATACAAACCCCGGCAGCATAACACAACAACACACATCATCCAATACAATCACATCTCGCATCCAATCCATCAATCTCATCTCAACAATCATGATTTCATATTTATCATGCTTTCAATATCTCAATATTATATCTCAACAAATATAATATATATATATATATATACCATTATATTAATATATATATATACCGACTCTCACAACAACCATCAATCATCAAACAATATGTTAAGAGAATCACCACAGAGTGTACTTACCTCTATTCATGCAACAAGCTCTGAATAAATCTATATCCTCGCCAAGAATCTGAAAAATATAAAATTACGATAAGGTCCCTCAATTATCCAAAACTGCGATTTTAACCCCTAAAGTTTCTAAATTTCCGTTTTAGCCCTAAACTTTAATAAGCCCAAATAGTCCTACAATTCGTAAACATTACTATTTAACCCCTAATTAGCAGAATTTACAATTTTACCCTCTTAATTATGCAAATTTACAATTATGTCCAAAACTTTCCAATTCTATCATTTACACCCCCAAAATGATAATAATCACATACCGAGCTCCAACGATCTCCAAACCTCTCAAGGAAAGATCCACTGGTCAGCAACATCTCAAGGATCACAGTGAAGAACGCTTCGGAACTTGCGGATACGCTTAATGAGACAAGCGGGCCCCACAACGAAAATCGGGCCCCATTACCAAAAACTTGGGCCCACAACCAGATACTATCAACGGTGGATATATATACCAAAACGCTCGTTTAATCGAGAGCAACAATCTGATATGTTCGGATCTCCGATCCAACGGTCGGATCTCAACTTCCAGTACAAATCCCGAACTACCGGTAATTATAAAACGGAAAACAACCCAAACGATGTCAGATCTCGAAGTGACCACTGCCGTTGGAAATATCTCGGCCTGAAAAGTGTTCACTCGCCGGAGGTGGCCGTCAAAATTGACCGGAGAAGGCTGGAAATTGCAAAGAAACGGCGACGTATCGCTCCCTTCCAGCGGCGCGTGGAGGCGCGTCCGGCGTCCTTTCAGCTCGTGATCAGCGGATCTGGAAAGCTGACAACGGTAGCTTTCAGGTGGTCCGGCACGTGGCGGCTGATGGCCGGCGGTGAAGCGGCAGAGGCGGTTTGAAGTTGGCAGAGTATTTGGAAGAAAAAAGAAAGAGAAAGTAAAAGAAAAGAGATGGGAGAGAAATAATTTTTTTTTTAAAAACACGTCTGTCTGTCTCTCTCTCTTTTTAAAAACTTTCAAAATCATTTTTTTTTAGCCACACAGGAGTCCCACTGCTTTATAATCTTTCACACTTTTTTTTAAAGTATTACATAGTGCTATTACTACTCATCATTTTCCAGATTTGAGAAAGAAATACAAAAAAAAAATTGGAAGCTACTTCAAGAAGACGAGTTGTAAAAATCTGTGTGTTTTGCGGTACTAGTGCTGGGTCTAAACCAGAATTCATTGCGGCAGCACATGAATTGGTTTGAGTCATAGCTGAACGGAATATGCACTTAGTATATAGCGGTGGCAATCTTTGACTAATGGGGATAGTTTCAAGGGTTGTACAAGAAGATGACAGTCAAGTTCTGGGAATCATCCCAAAACCTTGGCAGAGTCAAATCTTATAGGACCATCAAACGGAGAGGAACTTATTGTGCCAGGTATGTCCGAGCGACTTATGGAAATTATTAACCGTGCTGACGCTTTTATTGCTTTGTCAGGTGGCTTGGGCACAATGGAGGAAATGTTTACAATGTTATATTGAGCAAACCTGAACATAAACCAGAAACCGATTGGACTATTTAATACTGACGGATTTTATGATTTTCTTTGTGTGTTTCTTGATGATGCCCGGAGAAATGGGTTCGTATCAAAACCTGTAAAAGAAATCATCTTCACTGCCAGAACTGCCCATGATTTAATTGACCAAATTTTAGCCTTTGAACCACAAATTGACCCTATCTGTTCCAAGATAAACTGGTTTGATAATGATCGTGGTAAAAAGCCTCGGATAAATCTAGATCTTAACCTTTAATTTTCATTTTAGATGTAGAATTTCAGCTAAGTAGGTATTATTTTTCTAAACTATTCTTCTACTTTTTAGACATTGGGGACAATGTCTCAATTAGGATTGTGGGAGGGGAATAGTTGATTAGTCTCTTGTTTTTATTGTGTTATTTTTATTTGATTTTTAGTCAAAAATTTTCAAAAAAAAAAAAATTCAAAAAAATTACAATTTTTTATAAAAATTAAAAAAATATATATTTTATTTTTGTGTTTTTAACTTGACTAAATCAGGTGAAATAGTGTGAGATGACTGTGTAAGGAATTTCCACTTCTGAGACGTATCTCAACCTATTTCGTAATAAGTTAATTTTTGTTTATTTCCTTTTGAATTATTCAATTTATGAATTCTCCGTAAAACTGATTAAAATGGATCTTCATATGCTCAGTTGACAGGTATTATCAATATGCATAGTAACATACAGACATGAGTTGTAATTGAAAAGTTCACAATATTCAGTGCTCTAGTTTAATTGGAGGAAATATCTAAAAAAGGAATGAAAAAAAATTTATAAAAAAATAAAACATCTGAAATTCGAGTAATTAAGTTCGTAGGGGTTTTTAAAACCTAGTGCCCTAAAGCCAACTGGTTTGGGAGTCACTGGCCCAAAGCTCGCTACATGGATGGAAGATGTTATAAAAAAAATATAAATATGAAATTCGAGTAATTAAGTCTGTAAGGGTGTCTTAACACCTAGTGCCCTAAAGCCAACTGGTTTGAGAGTCCTGACCCAAAGCTCGCTACATGGATGTAAGATATTGTATATAAATAAAAAAAATCAGAAAAATACTCCATTGCTAAAAAAAGTGTGAATTCTGATACAACTTTAGGACAAAACTATTACTTTCTTTTCAACTACACTTATGAATATTGTGGGCACAATGAGTTGATTAATAGCTTGTTGGCTGTGTATATGAAGAATGGTAAAAAAAAAAAATCAGAGAATTTACTTATTTGGTAATTTAGAAAGAAAGAAAACAACTATTAACTTGGATAAGAAGTTTCACTTGTTTAGTCACTAACGTGTTTATTCTAATTTCTCTTGTCTTTTTGCTTTTGTGTGCATTAGTTTTATTATCTTTTTGCTTTTGTGTGCATTATATTGACGTTTGTGGGTATCGTTGCTGTAAACCGTCACGAGACTACAACTCGTCCACTAGGAACACCTATAGGTTTAAAGGCTTGTTGCATATGCTAAATGTAACCGTAATCCCTACGAAAGTGGCTTAGTTTAATTTTATTTTAAAGTTTTTTATGTATTTTATTTTGTTGTTTTGCTCGAGGACTATCAAAATGTTAGGTTTGAGAGGTGTGATGAATGGTAAATATATCACTATTTTCCACTCATTTGACCTAATATTTTGTATAGTTTCTTGGGTTTTATGAATGTTTTTATATGTTTTGTGTTATTTTACAGATAAATAAGGTTTCAGGACTTACTGGAAGCAATTTGGGGCTAAAACATAGAAAAACGGACAAAAAGGGCAAAAATGTAAATTTCCTGCTAAAATGCGCCGTTGCTAAAATGTACCGTCTGCTAAAATATGCCATATGCTAATGTGTGCCTGCCACATGTCAACATTATAACAAATACGCTAACATGAGCTGTGCCACGTGTCATCATCACATGCTGCCGACACTACGCGTGCCACGTGTCATCATTCGATTGGCCTGCATTAACCGCGTGACACGTGTCAACCGCTGACATCCATGTGTCCGACACGTGTCAGCCATATCAGCCGCATGCCGAGTCAACTTGCCACGTGTACACGACATCAGCCGCGAATCACCTTCCGCCACATGTGAACATTTCATTGGGCCGCATTAATCGCGTGCCATGTGTCAGCATTCTATTGGACCGACGGATTATGCGTGCCACATCAGCAGACAATTGTGCAAGCCGTGTTTGACCATCTGCCACGTCAGCGCGTCGTGACGCGCCAGAGTAATTTGTGCCTATAAATTCAATCCGATTCCATGTTCAATTTTCTTACCTTCCTAGAGTTCCTAATGGGAAACTAAGGATTGTATCTTGTTTGTTTAAGTTTTTGTAATTTAAATTAAGTATTTTTATTTATTTATTTAATTTTAGTACTTTTAATTATGCACTTTTATTTTCAGTAATAGTTTTATTTTATTTTATTTACTTTTAATTTCTTTTATGTTCAGTAGTTAATTTACTGTTGGGGAAGGGTGAAGCTGTTTATTATTATAATTTAGATCAATCTCTCTCAATTATAATATAAAAATTATCTTAAAACCTGATTTAATTGGTTACCGCCTTTATGGTCGGTTGGACTTAATTTAATTGATTTTAACCTGATTAAATTGTTTACCGCCTTTATGGTTGGTTGGAATTAATTATAACTTGACTTAATCATGATACCGCCTATATGGTCGGTTGGTAATTATCACGCAAATTTATAAATTATAATAAGTGAGATTTCTAAATTAGAAATAGTAAAGTAGATTAATCTCACTTAAATTATAATATGAAAATTGTAATTAAAAATATGGATTAAAAGTTGAGTCCGCCTTAATGCCTGGTTTTATTTATGTAACATAATGTGACACCGCTTATAAGGTCGGTCTTTAGATGACAGATGATTACCGCCTATATGGCTGGTTTATGGATAAATAATAACACTGTTTTTATGGCCGATTCAACTTAATTGTGTAACACTAACTATTTCCATATTATAATAAGTGAGATTTCTAAAGGTGGATCCCATAACCCCAACATTTTGTTTTTATTCTAGGGAAGTGATGAAACAAAATATTCACATGCTTAATAATTGATTTAATTATATTTGGTAATTCTTTAGTTTGTTTATCGAATCTTAAGTTTAATGCTTCTTGTTGTCTGATCACCAATAAGATAATATGGTAAAATTAAAATGAACTTGGAAAAATGATTTTGGGTTTCAGCCTTAGATTTAATAGCTCACGATCTCCCTTAAGGATAGATAACCCTTAAAAGATTTCCTTCCAGGATAGACATATACCTGTCGGGCAAGGGTTGCCACAATTGGAACTTGAACTTAATGAATTCAGATAATTTGATTAACATAAGAATATGATTAATTGGGTTATACTGGTGTTTGCATCTGACCATCGGAAGAGGATTTTGCATAATTTCGTGTTCCAGGTTAGCAAACTGATTTATTACACATATATAAAAGAATCAATTCATCATTAGAATAATATTGTGTGGAAACACAACCCTAGAAGTTTGTGTCTTTTGTTTATTTTCCTTAGTATTTTCTTTTGTATTTTTATTTATTTATTTGGAAAATCCACATTTAACCAACTAATCTAGCAATCATTCCATTTCCCCTTTAATTAGATATTTGTAAATAAATAGTATCAATAATTAATAACAACAGTAGAAATTAAGTCCTCATGGGATCGATATTCTTATACTACTTGAGTGATACGTGCGCTTGCGTTACATGTGTGATTTCAACAATCAAGGCTCCCTAGATCCTTCAATTTGATTACTCTAGTATTGAAAATTCAGGAGGAGTAGGAATTGTCATCACTTATCCTGCATGATCCAAAATAGCTTTGTCCTTCAATCCAGAGTTTGAATGCACCAATAATCAGGCAGAGTATGAAGCACTCATCATCTGTCTAGAAATGCTCAAGGAATTGGGAGCATGAAATATCTTCATCAAATTAGATTCTCAACCAGTATTGAAACAAGTAATGAGAGAATATAAACGGAACAATTTTTCATTGGCTTCTTATTTCACAGGTGCCATATAGCTCTTGGAGTCATTGGAAGAAGTGACATTCCGTCATGTTCTTAGAGAGGATAACTAGGAAGTGGACCAACTAGTACAAATTGCTTATGGAATAAAAATATAGGAGGAGCACACATAAACTAGTCCCCATTCAGAAGCGTTCACATCCTTCCATCCAAAAGAAAGGAATTAATGTAGAAGTCTTCAATACTGATGTAGGAGTGGAAGAAGATTGAAATGAAGAATTCAAGAAGTTCTTAAAGAAACCAAATGCAAGGGTTCCTCACATACTCAAATTTCAAGCACTAAATTTTATCTTCATAGGAGCAGAGTTATACAGGAAGGGATTTGATGGGCTCCTCATAAGGTGATTGAGTTTTCATGATGCTATGGAGGTAATGAAACAAGTTCATGAAAACGTATGTAGTGTTCTTCAAACAAGAATAAAGATGAGATGGCTTTTGAGGAGACATGACTATTGTTGGCCAACCATTCTCAAAGATTGTATTAGTGATTCAAAATGACGCCAGCAATGCCAGAAATATTGAGCCATCTAACAAGTTTCTACAAGTGACCTATACTCAGTAGTAATCCATGGCATTCCCGAGGATGGGCTATGGATTGATTGGAAAGGTGTATCACGCGTCATCGAAAGACCACAATTTTTTCATCGTTGCTACATATAATTTTACAAAATGGATAGAGGTTGAACACCATTGGAAAAAGTGGAGTAGAAAAATATGATCCAGTTTATCAAGGAAAACCTCATCCACAGATTCAGAATTCCTCAATTCATAACAACTGATCAATGAACTATGTTCACAGGAGAAAAGATAAAAGATTTTACATAATATTATGGAATCAAGTTAATCAATCCCACTCTTCACTACACACAGGCCAATAGGCAAACAGAAGCTTCAAACAAAGTGCTCATTGGCTAACTACAGAAAATTATTGAGGAAAACCCAAGAGATTGGCACAAGATCATTTCAAAAACTCTTTGGGCATACATAAGTTCGAAGAGGAGTGCAACATGTGTAAGCCCATTCTCCCTCACCTTCGGTCATAATGTAGTCATGTTAATGAAAATTGTAGTTCATTCCCTAAGAGTGGCCAGACTGAATGAATTAACTCATTAGGAATACAACCAAGCCATGATGATAGAACTAGAAGGATTGGATGAACAAATGTAGCAGGCTTTAATAATTTGGCGGTGCAGAAGAAGAAAGTTTCCAGAACTTACGACAAAAAGATGAAAAATATTTTCTCAATAGGGGACTTGGTATGGAAATTGATATTGCTAGTGGGGCACAAGGACATAGAATTTGACAAATGGTCTCCTAACTGGGAGGGGGGCCTTTAGAATCCCGAAAGACTAAGAGGAAACTCTTAATGGTTAGAGAGCTTGGAGGGAGAACCCCACATGAGATACATCAATAGATAATATCTTAAAAATATTTTTCAACCATGTGGGAGTGTATGGAAAAGCCGCAAGATGGAAGCTGGAGTGCATAACTTTAGTCCACTAAGTTTATTTGAATGTTGATACTGTATCCATTCACATGGCATGATCTTATTTGTCCAGTTGTTATTCCTCTGTAAAGTTTGGCTATCTGGCCACTTAACATGAATAAAAAAAATGAGCCAACGTATGACTTGCTAATTCTAGGTCTAACTCACAAGTAAAAAAGGAAAATGGAGGATTTCCTCAACCTTTGGGGCAATTTCCTCCAAATATTTCATAATTTCCTCTTACTTTTTGCAGGAGGTTCTTAAATGAAAATACCCAAAATCCTATAGCAGAATCAAAGAAATGACCAAATGTCCATTTTGCCATCAAAGAAAAACAATACCACATATAATATCCCATTGCTTCATCAAACACCCACAAGTTCAATTCCTCCTAGTTCCGAACCAAAATTCCCCACCACTATGTTCAAGCCCAAAAGTGATGGGAATAGCAGGCCAATAATCGCATTGCCACTTCTAAATTATCCATCTACCAAATACCTAGAGTTTAAATTCCTCCATATACCAGACAAAAAGCTTTATACCAAGCACATTCAAAATGCCAAATCTATTCCCAACAAGCATGTCACAAATAAAAATTATCTAAATTATAAGCAAGCATGTTACGTGGAGAAAATTAGGAAAAGCCCAGGATCCTAGGCATTGAGCCCCATAGAGCGGTGAATGGAAAAAGATTATTTTATTTTAGACCGCACGCGATGGGATCTATTGTCGAAGATGAAACGCACATGATGGAGGCTTCTTGGGCTGGAGCACGCGGGGGTGGATGTTGCTTGTGAAGGGGCGCAAGTTGTGCCTATTGTCTGGGGTCGTGATGGCGACGTAGAGGAATTGGTTGCCTCTGGAGCACACATGAGGGCTGTTGATAGAGGAAAAAAATAGTCACGACATTGTCCACTGGCTGGTGCAACGGTGAAGCATGTGTTGCTGGTCTTGAAGAAGCACAGAACACCATAAAGCCAGCCAAGCCCGACCGCGGTTCCAGAACCGTCGGTTTCTATTCCTATTTTTGAGGAATCGGAGGTTCTAGGTGGTTTCAAATTCGGTTCAGAACGAAACTGTGGTCGGGCCTAGTGCCAACCACCAGAGCACGTGGTGCATAAGTTATCGTCTACCAAGGAGCTCGCGCAGTGATGACCAAAGAAGAACCATGTGGCCGTGATGATAAAGGACTATGCACTGTGTCACGAGCCAACTTTTTCCTTAACGAAAAAAGGGCTCGTGTGACACTTACCAATGGATACGTCCCTTGTAAGTCAGCCTTCCCGAAGCCTTTGTACCCAAATTCTCATTTTTAGGAGGCTACAGACCCATAATAAGATAAGATACGAAAGTTCACAAGATATCTCAAAGTATACGCATGTGGGTCCGCACACTCTCGGGACCCGGTAAACAAGCAACATAACCGGATATAAAAATATGGCATTTTCCAGCCAACACGATCACGATAATACATCATTGTCCCAACCATATCTAAAGGCGAGAGGGTTCACGGCTAAAGCCTCTAGATCATCGAATCCCCTTGGCCACCTTCAAGGTTCACCTAGGCTTCCCCTCTAAAGAGGTTTTAACGACATTGCCATGTTTCACTAGTATACACATCTGACACTTAAATGGTCATATCCCCCTCTAAAATCTATATTAGGGAGGGTTTCTGGGAACTCTTTCAGCGAGTCAATAAACCACAATATAAGTGACTTTGGGTTGAAATTTCATCCCAAGATGAGCTCGTCTTGATGGATTTCCACAACACCCCATTTTTACGGTAAATTGCATGGTAAAGGCCAAAAGTGGGCACACTGCCAGAATCTCCCTGAAAATCTCAAAATCTAACTCTGGGGCTGAAATTTTCCCAGTACATATGACTATAATCTTCACTCATGACCTTGGTCTAACTCGATCTGGAGCCTCGGAGCGTTAGCTCCTTCACAATGCTTTAAAACTAGGCCAACGACTAGCGGTAACCTAGCATATCTCTAAATCTCCCAACAAACTTCAGAACGGGACCTCACAAGTGAAATCTCCTGAGTACATATGCCCATGAGAGTTACTTATGACCTGAAGTGAGCTTAATCCGGCACTCCGGAACATAAGCTCCTTTACAACGCCACAAAACTAGGCTAACGGCTCTGAATCTTTGCAATAGCCGCGGTACTATCACAATGAATCAATACAGTTGGTATCGGTCTCTCCCATAAAAGGGTATCTAATAGCACACTTCTTAATCAAGCCGATTCTTCACTAACTGATGCTAGTGCTATCATCTCAAACTCTAGGAAAGATATTCTCTAGTAGTCTTGGAATCGGAATACCACCGATAATGTAATTCTAGGTTCACGGTCCTTTTCAGGTACCTTATAATCCTCTCAATAGCATGTCAATGCTCACACCAGGTCTACTTATAAGTCTACATAGTAATCTTACGACATATGCAAATATAGGTCTAATGTAATCATAAGCATAACGTTAGCTACCAATCTTGTTCGCATTCTCAGATTGTCTAACATTGTCACCAATATTCTTGAACAACTTTACACTAGAGTCATCAAGTGTACAAGCAAATTTATTATTAGATTCCATTTTTCCTTGACCTAGTAATTCAATTACGAGAATTACACTAGAATCTTCGAAGTTTTTCATTACAAATTTAGAAGACAACATAAACTTTAACAGAATTAACAATATGCAAATAGAAAAATAAGCATATCAATACATAAACATTTCAAATGTTATTTTCAAACTTTATAAAAAAATGTATTTATCAATTTCATTCACTTTAAAACCATGAGTAAAATATTAGAGGGAGAACCCCCCACTGTTTTCATATATTATTGGAGGTCGAGCCCCCACTATTTCTTAATATAAAAGAATTTTTTCTTCATAGAAACAATATTCTCATATAAATCATAAAATCTATATGTTTGACCATGAACGAGCTTGATCTGATGCCCCGAAACATGAGCTCATTTATAAAGTGTCTGAACATGCTAGCCTTACACTAGGACCGTGACACACTGTTTATGCCCGTGCCGGTGATGGTGGAGCGCATGACATAAGGGAGCCAACCGCAATCGTGATGGTCGAGAGGGGACAGAGGCTACTACTGGCTATTGCAATGAGGGTTGCGACTATAAAGCTTCCTGCCCTGTTGGTGCTTCGCGCGGTAGTAAAGCGGCTGCCCTAGAGGGAGTGCACTCCGTGCATGGTGAAATTTGATCCATAAAAAATTGAGGTGGTTGCCGTTAAGGAGGATGAAGAGGAAGAGAAAGTTAGGTTTGATTTGGGGATAAATTTTTGGGATTTGGAATTTGGGGAGCTTAAATTAGGATTTGGGCTATTTTTGGATTTTTTTTTTTTTAAAATTGAGGGGAAGACTTGAAAATTTTCTTTTGCATTTTAGAAAAAATATCATTAGCAATTTATTACCGATATCATTCCTCATCAAAGTTAGAGAAAGCGACTTGGGATTTTTGAGATTTTGACATCATTGAGACAAAAATAGGTGACAAAAATGAAATTATAAGAGGAACAAATGAGGGGATAAGTTAAAATACATGCAAAATGGCTCATTGGGCCAAAAGTATGTGAGAGGTAATATTTGCACCAAAAATAATTTAAGCCCAACCCATGACCAATTTCCTCTTGGAGTCCATAAATAAATTAAACAGGAAATTATTATTTTCAAGCAGGAATATAATAATTTGTATAGAAAAATACCAAGTGCCAAAACTATCTCTCACAAACACACACATTCTCAGGAATAGAGAAATATGAGAAGTTGGTAAATTAAGTTGAAGAGAGTTGGAGGAGTTGAGAGAAAAAGTGGAAGATGTTATTTCCAGAGCATATAAAAGCCAATGAGGAGCCAAGAGAAAAGAACCCCTATGAACACATCGATAAAAAAACTCAAAAAATCAACTCTCCATTATTTTCTATGTAATTAATGTTCTTTTCAAGTCTTTATCTGTAGTTACAGTCTATTTTAATTCCAGTAAAGCTTTCATTCAATAGTTTGTAACTTTTTCTTTTATAATTAAATTTTCAATTTCAGTAAAGATTTCTTTCCTTGAAGTTTTAATTCCTTATCTCTTACAACCATCCTCCTAAAATCTAATTGCATATCATTTGCAGGCTTTAGAGATCCCATTAGTTTTTACAATCGTTCGATTAGAAGTCAATTTATAATATTGAGAATTTATTCATATGGCACGCCCAACAACACCACTTTTGGAACATATAAAAATTAAACATTTTAAAACTTTCTCATCGCATAAGAAAATACTTAATATTTACAATTAATTTTTTTATTACCTATTAGTAATGAGGATCTCAACAAAATTCCCTTTGATATTATTCTTAGGCTCGTGGAGATCAAAAACAAAATTAAAACAACAGTGCTCCTTTGCCTGGGGAAATTCCCCCGCAAAACAAATTTCTTGTTCGGGCAAAATTCGGACAATTTGCCCAGCCAAAGCACATTTTCCCAAATTCACAGAAAGTAGAGATAGAAAGAATAGCGGTGTGGATTGAAAATATCAAAGCATATGTCCCTTTTGAATGAGAAATTATTAGACCAAGATATATATTTGAAACATACGCATACAATCATTTATCATAGAACTGAACCCAACAGATACACACAAATGCAAGATCAAAAAATACCAATTAAAACCTGTTAAACTCCAATTACAGCAAAATAGACAAGACATACCACAATTCAATCAACAGAACTGACCAGAAAAGTTTTGGTTGCTCATGGCGAATACCATTTCTTGCTACACGTGCATTTATTAATTCCTAAATTATTTATTAGTTTAGAGGTGCATGAAGCAAGAATTCAAACAAATGATATTAAAGGGCTCTATTGCTGCTTCTGCATATCAAACACCTTCTTCCAGGAATCTCTGCTAGAAATCTCACCCCACCATCTTCCCACATTCTCCCTAGAAGTTAAAATCTCTCCTCTATCAGTTGCATTCACCAAATAATGAGCATTAGGCAAGTGTGAAAGATCAGCCAGCGAAAATTCATCCCCTGCCAAGTACCTACTCTCCCCCAGCCTCTTCTCGTAAACATTGAGCACCTTCGCTAGCTTTTCTTCACTCTGTTTGATCAGACATTCGTCTTGCTTGATGTTCATTCGAGGTGCAAGTGCTAGTTGAAACACTAGAGCAGAGCTAGGTGGATTGAAGCTTTGCCCTTCAGCTTCCAGCCACTGATCTATTGAAGCTTTTGCCAAAGGGTTTGTTCCAAACAATCCTTTGTTTCCCTTTTCTGAGTACTTGTCACATATATAACGACATATCGCTCGAGACTGATAAAAATACATGAATAAACCCAAGATAGTCAGTCAAGAAAGAAAGTGAGGTATAACATCAGCGTCCCTGAGATTCTAGATTTTCTCAAATTGAGATAATTAGTTCATTTGTATCAAATAAGCCACTGAAACTGCTGCAATGACCTAAATACCTAATAATCTAATCATCCTTAGCTTATTGAATTTCGAGCCGGGAGTCTGTTTTAAACACTACTGGGTATTTCCGTTATTTAATTATGGATGAGGGAACGATTAAATACAAATAAATAAACTCCTAACTTAAGAAATAATTAACAATAAGGGATTTCGATGTTATTATCCTAAATGGAAAATAGATGAAATTTACCAAAGAGGGAGATGTTGTCATCCTGAAATGCCGGTACTTGGCCAAAGGGCTGTCCAAATGTGAGAAATTTTTAAACAAAGTAATTAAATTTACATTTAACAAGAAATTGCTTGAGGCAATACTGACAACTAAAACTTACCTGGATCTTGAGAAAATCAGGTTTCTTGTGTTCGCCTTTTGACATGTTTATAGAAATAAGCTGAAACTCCACATCTTTCTCCAGGAGACAGGCTAAGACCCTGCACACCGCAGTGGAGAGTGTGGGGCCGTACACTTTCACTGGCATTGCCATTGGATTTGGAATTTGGGTAGTGAGAGCTCTGCTTCTTTCCCTTTTTTTTTTTTTGGCAATTGCTTTGTTGTGTTATATCTTCTTGTTTTGTTAACCATACACGAAGCTTTGAACTTACTTTATCCTTTGCTTGTAGGGGATAGTTGATTGGGCCCACCGCTTAAAAAAAAGGCTAAAAGCGAAACTAACTGGTGAGAATGCCACCAGTGCTTGAAAATGTAATTGTTCCTCTTTGTCCAATTATTCTACTGGCTAGGATATAGAGGAGGGTAAAAAAACCGATCGAACCGAACCAAACCGGACAGAATTTACGGTTTTTTTTTTCTAACGGTTCGGTTTACGGTTCGGATTGGTCCACCACAAACGGTTTACGGTTCGGTTCAGGAGCTAATCCGAACCGCACCTGTTAAATCGAATCGAACCGTTATAATTAAAAAAATTATATATTTTTATAAAAAAATTTGTATTTTTCTTTTAATTTTATTCTATGTTTTCTTTTTATTAGTATGTTAATACTTTTATCTTAAATTTGTTGTTAATATATTTATTTGTTAATACTTTTATTCTTCAATTTATTTGTTAATACTTTTATTCTTAAATTTTTTGTTTTATGGTAGCATCATTATTCTAGAAAGTAAGATGTTGGATTTTTCTCTTAATTAAAATGATGGTAGCATCATTATTCAAGGTAATTTTTAAAAATACAAGAAATAATTGTGCCTCATTTTTCAATCTTTAATGGATTACATGTGTTCCCTGAAGTCATAGCTTACACCCTAGAACTTCATACTATTTGTTGGATAGACTAGTTTTTTTTTTTTTTTTTTTTTTTTTGTCTTCAATTAAGTGGATGAAAATTTATTTTAAATATAATAATCCGTAAACCGAACCGAATCAATCCGTAAACCGCTGGTTTAAAAATTTTTCAATCTGAACCAAACCGTTATTTAATAGTTTGGTTTGAGAGGT